>CM076578.1:1968491218-1968598507 GCA_034641835.2 Pinus albicaulis | reverse complement strand
TTCATTTCACCTTAGAAAACCAAAAACGACAAAAAGTTAAGAAAAAGGTTATCTTGCACATATAGTGCACCGCACTTCATCAGCTTACGAATCCCGGATTGACAAATTAAATGCAGCAATTTAGGACACACTAAATTGACCAAACAGTCCTTTGATTGCATTGCAGACGGGTCGATAAAATGGCGTTTAGCCATGGTTTTTTAGACAAGCCGGTTGCTGGATTACACTGCCTGCTAACTGTGACAATAAGGAGAAGTGGCCAGTTGAACTTCTGCCTAGACGTTGCTGCATATTTGCATTTCTCTCGGTTCTGTCTCTATCTGTCTTCCTCTGTTAATTGCAATTCTGCTTCTTCGTCTCCTCTTGTGCCCACTGCGCCTGAGATTGCACCCATGGCTCGCGTGCGTCATAGGATGCGTTGCCGCAGGGGGAGCACTAAACGTCAATCCCGGCGCGCTCCCTCCAGCCCCTCAACAGAGTCGACTTCCGGCCAGTCCAGTGATTATTACTTAGGTCAATATCCAAATACTACGAGTGGGCGGGGTCGGCTTGTAGCATCTGGCCACCGTATAGATTCCCCTGCTCCTGGCTTCCCCACTGTTAGTTCACCTTCTCCCACGACGCGCACTGCACAATTTTCCTTTAATTGCTCTCTCAACCGCCCAAGAATCACGGCTTTAGTCACTGTGGTATTCCGCGAGGAGGCCCAAACGGAGGAAGAATGCACCCGTCCGGCGGGTTTGAGCTCGGAAAAAGCTGGCCAGCATTCGGGCCTTCAGGAGGGGAGCCGTGGCATGCATGTGGAGGTAGCACCTAGCGATCCTGGACCTTCCGAAGGATGGTGTCGAATCGTGGAGGAACCACCGGAGGAGTAGTTTGGTTAATTTGTTTTTCTTGCTTAGCAGGCCCACTTAATTGGGCTGCTTTTAGATTATTTTACTGCGTTGGACCTTTGTAATATTTTTGAATTCTGTAAATTAAACGTTCAAGACTGGTTTCCCCGTATGAGGGCAGTCTTCTTAATTTTTTGATTTTTGATGACAAATTTGCCATGAGTATGGCCAGGCAATGTTTTTGACTTCGGTGTAATTTTATTCGCAATGTTAATAGATTAACTTTACTTGGAATTCTCACATGATTAGCGTTTTTCTTGATCTGTTCAAGGATTTTGGGTACTTTAATTTGTATTTAGAACAATGGACGTCGGTACTCTATCTGTTTCTTTACTGTTCTACATACTACTATTTCACTTTCTTATAGATGCCTCGGGCATATTTGAATGATTTCTCAGATTGTCGATAATCTCCATGTGGACCGTTACTGGATTTTATATCATGTCCCTGTATGTGACATGGGGTATTTTTCTATCATTGTCTGGGGTGGGACTTCCACTTTTCTGGATGGATATTCGGGTTCCAATCTTCATATGTGAAAATGTAATGACTTCATGGACTGTTTTACTTCATATAATATCTTCAAAATAGTGTTTTTTCTCTTCTGAAACACTGCCTGCTAACTGTGACGATAAGGAGAAGTGGCCAGCTGAACTGCTGCCTAGACCTTGTAGCATATCTGCATTTCTCTCGGTTCTGTCTCTGTCTGTCTTCCTCTGTTAATTGGAATTTTGCTTCTCTGTCTCCTCTTGTGCCCACTACACCTGAGATTGCACCCATGCCTCGTGTGCGTCATAGGATGCGTTGCTGCAGGGGGAGCACTAGAGGTCAACCCCTGCACGCTCCCTCCAACCCCTCAACAGAGTTGACTTCCGGCCAGTCCAATGATTATTACGCAGGTCGATATCCAAATACTAGGAGTCGGCGGGGTCGGGTTGTAGGATCTGGCCACCGTATGGATTCCCCTGCTCCTCACTTCCCCACCGCTAGTTCACCTTCTCCCATGATGCGCACTACGCAATTTTCCTTTAATTTCTCTCTCAACCGCCCGCGAATCACAGCTTTAGTCACTATGGTCTTCCGCGAGGAGGTCCAAACGGAGGAAGAATGCACCCGTCCGGCGGGTCTGAGCTCGGAAAAAGCTGGCCAGCATTCGGGCCTTCAGGAGGGGAGCCGTGGCATGCATGTGGAGGTAGCACCTAGCGATCCTGGACCTTCCGAAGGATGGTGCCGAATCGTGGAGGAACCACCGGAGGAGTAGTTTGGTTAATTTGTTTTTCTTGCTTAGAAGGCCCACTTAATTGGGCTGCTTTTAGTTTATTTTACTGTGCTGGACCTTTGTAATATTTTTGAATTCTGTAAATTAAACGTTCAAGACTGGTTTCCCCGTATGAGGGCAGTCTTCTTAATTTTTTGATTTTTTGATGACAAATTTGCCATGAGTATGGCCAGGAAATGTTTTTGACTTCGGTGTAATTTTATTCACAATGTTAATAGATTAACTTTACTTATAATTCTCACATGATTAGCGTTTTTCTTGATCTATTCAAGGATTTTGGGTACTTTAATTTGTATTGGAACAATGGACGTCAGTACTCTATCTGTTTCTTTACTGTTCTACATACTACTATTTCACTTTCTTATAGATGCCTCGGGCATATTTGAATGCTTTCTCAGATTGTCGATAATCTCCATGTGGACCGTTACTGGATTTTATATCATGTCCTTGTATGTGACATGGGGTATTTTTCTATCATTGTCTCGGGTGGGACTTCCACTTTTCTGGATGGATATTTGGGTTCCAATCTTCAGATGTGAAAATGTAATGACTTCATGGACTGTTTTACTTCATATAATATATTCAAAACAACTTTTTTTCTCTTGTGAAAAAAAAATGATTAATGTTTATCACTCTGCCTTCAAAACTAGCGATGCTGATCTATGTTGTTGGTTTATTGATATGGTCTGATGGTCTTTTTATATTTTGGACATATCACACTCCTCACATGATTAGCGTTTTTCTCTGTTGCAGGATTTTGGGTACTTTAATTTGTATTTGGAACAATGGACGTCGGTACTCTATCTGTTGCTTTACTATTCTACATACTGCTATTTCACTTTCTTATAGATGCCTCTGGCATATTTGGATGCTTTCTCAGATTGTCGATAATCTCCATGTGGACCGTTACTGGGTTTTATATCATGTCCCTATATGTGACATGGGGTATTTTTCTATCATTGTCTGGGGTAGGACTTCCACTTTTCTGGATGGATATTTGGGTTCCAATCTTCAGATGTGAAAATGTAATGACTTCATGGACTGTTTTACTTCATATAATATATTCAAAACAACGTTTTTTCTCTTGTGAAAAAAAAATGATTAATGTTTATCACTCTGCCTTCAAAACTAGCGATGCTGGTCTATGTTGCTGGTTTATTGATATGGTCCGATGGTCTTTTTATATTTTGGACATATCACACTCACATGATTAGCGTTTTTCTCTGTTCAAGGATTTTGGGTACTTTAATTTGTATTTGGAACAATGGACGTCGGTACTCTATCTGTTGCTTTACTATTCTACATACCGCTATTTCACTTTCTTATAGATGCCTCGGGCATATTTGGATGCTTTCTCAGATTGTCGATAATCTCCATGTGGACCGTTACTGGGTTTTATATCAAGTCGTTGTATGTGACATGGGGTATTTTTCTATCACTGTCTGGGGTGGGACTTCCACTTTTCTGGATGGATATTTGGGTTCCAATCTTCAGATGTGAAAATGTAATGATTTCATGGACTCTTTTACTTCATATAATATATTCAAAACAACGTTTTTTCTCTTGTGAAAAAAAAAATGATTAATGTTTATCACTCTGCCTTCAAAACTAGCGATGCTGGTCTATGTTGTTGGTTTATTGATATGGTCTAATGGTATTTTTATATTTTGGACATATCACACTCACATGATTAGCGTTTTTCTCTGTTGTAGGATTTTGGGTACTTTAATTTGTATTTGGAACAATGGACGTCGGTACTCTATCTGTTGCTTTACTATTCTACATACTTCTATTTCACTTTCTTATAGATGCCTAGGGCATATTTGGATGCTTTTTCAGATTGTCAATAATCTCCATGTGGACCATTACTGGGTTTTATATCAAGTCCCTGTATGTGACATGGAGTATTTTTCTATCACTGTCTGGGGTGGGACTTCCACTTTTTTGGATGGATATTTGGGTTCCAATCTTCAGATGTAAAAATGTAATAACTTCATGGACTATTTTACTTCATATAATATATTCAAAACAACGTTTTTTGTCTTGTGAAAAAAAAATGATTAATGTTTATCACTCTTCCTTCAAAACTAGCGATGTTGGTCTATGTTGCTGGTTTATTGATATGGTTTGATGGTCTTTTTATATTTTGGACGTATCACACTCCTCACATGATTAGCGTTTTTCTTTGTTCAAGGATTTGGGGTACTTTAATTTGTATTTGGAACAATGGAAGTCAATACTCTATCTGTTGTTTTACTATTCTACATACTGCTATTTCACTTTCTTATAGATGCCTCGGGCATATTTGGATGCTTTCTCAGATTTATCGATAATCTCCATGTGGACCGTTACTGGGTTTTATATCAAGTCCCTGTATGTGACATGGGGTATTTTTCTATCACTGTCTGGGGTGGGACTTCCACTTTTCCGGATGGATATTTGGGTTCCAATCTTCAGATGTGAAAATGTAATGACTTCATGGACTGTTTTACTTCATATAATATATTCAAAACAACGTTTTTTCTCTTGTGAAAAAAAATGATTAATGTTTATCACTCTGCCTTCAAAACTAGCGATGCTGGTCTATGTTGCTGGTTTATTGATATGGTCCGATGGTCTTTTTATATTTTGGACATATCACACTCACATGATTAGCGTTTTTCTCTGTTCAAGGATTTTGGGTACTTTAATTTGTATTTGGAACAATGGACGTCGGTACTCTATCTGTTGCTTTACTATTCTACATACCGCTATTTCACTTTCTTATAGATGCCTCGGGCATATTTGGATGCTTTCTCAGATTGTCGATAATCTCCATGTGGACCGTTACTGGGTTTTATATCATGTCCCCGTATGTGACATGGGGTATTTTTCTATCATTGTCTAGGGTGGGACTTCCACTTTTCTGGATGGATATTTGGGTTCCAATCTTCAGATGTGAAAATGTAATGACTTCATGGACTGTTTTACTTCATATAATATATTCAAAACAACGTTTCTCCTCTTTTAAAGTTTCATTTTTTTTTTTTAAATTGAACCCGCCGTCGGTATACTGACGCCTTGTAGGTGTTGGAATTGCGCCAACTCAGAAACGTCGGAAGAGCGACAGTATAAAAACGTCGGACGAGTGATGTTCAAAACGTCGGACCACATTTTGTCAGAACTATGACAGCTTACAAACGTCGGAAGAGCGGCATTCAAAATGTCGGACCACATTTCGTCGGAATTGCGACATCTTACAAACGTCGGAAGAGCGACGTCCAAAACGTCGGACCACATTGCGTCGAAATTGCGACTGTTTACAAACTTTGGAAGAGCGACGTTCAAAACGTCGGACCATGTTTCGTCGGAAGTGCGACAATTTACAAATTTCGGAAGCGCGACGGTTCGTGAGACGTCGGAAGAGTGACGCTTGTTCGGAAGCGACGGAAGAAGTGTCGATAGTGCGACACTTTTTAGTTGCGTCGGAACTGCGATGGCATGACAAACCACGTTTTGTCCGCCCTCGAACTGTCGCTCTTGCGACGACTATGTGTCGGAATAGTGACAAATTGGCCGTCGGAATTTCCGCCAAATTTTCTAGTGTAATGGCCATTACTAAACCATTCCAACTCTCTGGCAATGAGCACAAGAATAACAGAGCTCTAACTTCATCATCAAAGTTTACCCCTACAGAACTTAACTGACTGGTAACTGTATTAAATTCATTTAAATGGTCTGCAACAGATCCACCTTCCGACATCTTCATATTAAATAGTCGTTTCATAAGAAATACATTGTTTGAGGCTGAGGGTTTTTCATATAGTTTCACCAACGTCTGCATCAAACCCTCTGTTGTTGTTCCCTTCGAAATATTGAAGGTGACTAACGCTGCAAGACACAATCGTACTGTTCCAAGTGCCTTTCTATCGAGAATGTTCCATTCCGCATCTGTCATGGCCGCCGGCTTCTTTGCTTTTCCACTCAATGGTAAGTACAGATCTTTCTGATAAAGATAATCTTCCATCTGCATCTTCCATAGCGGAAAGTTTTGGCCGTTAAATTTCTCGACCCTAAACTTACCATCTTTCGCCATTGCTCCCACTCGAACCAGGAACCCTTCTTTCCTGCGAGTTTATCAGCCAAATATACCTTCGGCTCTGATACCAGTTATTAGAAAATTAAATACTACAGAGCAATGCAACACATAAAATATGCGGAAAATAAAAGCACACAAAACACATAAAACTAGAGAGACACAGATATACATGGTTCACCTAGTTTGGGCTACATCCACCCTGAACAGCCAGTCCTTCCTTTCTATTATCTAGCAAAAATGAAGAGACAAAACCTACAACAGATCCGCTGTAATATCCTCTGTTCTCTCTCACAGTCTCCCTCTCTGTTTCTCGCTCCGAGAATACACATACAATGCACAGCCGCAATACAATGCCCTCATAAAAGCGAGGGGCTGCCTTTTAGGGCAAAAAGCCCTAATCTAAACATAACTTCTACCGTCAGATCATTTTCCCAATGAACGGCCCAGATTGACTAGAAATTACTATACTTTTACAAGGCAATTTTACATCTGTTTTTAGCTTTGAGGGCGCTGCCCCCGAAAACTCCCGCCAGGGGGGGGGGGGTGGCGCCACGGCAGCGATTAATTACGGGCGGCGTTGCCGCCCCTTTTAAGGTACAGGGGTCCAATGTTGTGATACAAAGTAAACAAGATAATCAGTCTCCACACCCAACACTTTCTTGATTTGGAGAATGGTCTCTGTCCTATCAGTAATTTTAAACTCTTCCAACTCTTTCCTGTTTTTGCTGTTCAAAAAGGCTATGAGTTGAAGTGCTTGGGCTAGCTTATTTTCAATCTCTCTTTTAGTTTTTTCAATTTCTGCATTAGCTGCCTGTAGTAACTCTTTTTTCTCATAAATTATTTGAATTGAAGGCCATTGAGAGTGAATGCCTTCAATGATCTTTGTCCATAAATGATTTTTAATATATGCCACATGATCAGTAAGATTTATTTGTGCTTGAAGAATTTTAACCTGTTCTTGCGGTCTATTTTCCCTTTGTTCATGCCCTTTAGATGTAATCAAGGCATCTCTATTGGAAGATTCTATATTTTTAATTATGCCTTTCAAATTAAGTATTTATTTCTCTTTTATTGACATGTCTTCCATGGCTTTAATTACGGCAGCTTTGTCATGTATTATATCAATCTGTGAAGTTGGGGAAGAAGAAGCAAATATTTCATGTGAATTTATTGGCACTATAGTGGCCATTACTCCCTGTGGCGCTAAGTGTTTAGCTAATGTGGATGGAATAGCTGTACTTACAGTAGGAATTACTGTAGGGATGTGAACCTGTTGAGCTTTCTTTAGGCCTTCATTTTCTCCTATGGAAGTTTCCAATTGAATTTCCATTTCTTTTATTTGAGAAGTCATCTCATGAACAAGTTGTTTGAGTTCATCAATTTCAACTTTTTTCTGAAGAATCTCCTTTTCTTGAGGATTTTCATTTTGGGGCAACTTTAGCTGCTTTCTGAGGGCAGCTATATCCTCATTTTTCTGTTTAATCAAAGTTTTTACAATCTCCATGTTAGCAGGATCAGTGCCTGCTTCAATCACCAAATCTTCTAGTGCTTTGATCCTTAAATTATTGGAATATAGTGAGGCCTTGTCCAACTTCATTTGATTCTGGAGGTTGAGCACTGTTTTCTCCAGCCTAATAGATTTCATAGTCTTACTGACAATTTTAGAATATATCATTTCAGTATTGCTCCTATGAAATTCAATTTGATCCAATTCATGAATGGCATCTGCATCAACTTCAAAATCTGTTTTGGAATAATCTGCTACTGATTTTGGATCAGTCACTACAGGCTTCAAGAATGACATTGCTAATTTATTAGATGAATAATCAAATGCTGAAAGAAGTTTGTCTTTGTTTCCAGGCTTTTCCTTAAGAAATCTAGAATATGCTTGATTCTTGATTTCTTCATTCTTCTCTTTAATTTGTCTGAATCTGATCTGAATTTCTGACTCTGTGTGGTTAGTTTCCTTAAAGGAAGAAGACATATAAACAACTGTTTGTTTCTCCCCCATGACTGTATCTTTTTGTTGTGTTCCAATTTTGACATTTTGGAGCTCTTTTAATGTTTCAGTCACTATTTTTGTAGCTTCATCATCTGTTTCATTATCTTCAATATTAACAGCTTTATTCCTTTCTTCATCTGACAATTTACATTTCTTGCTGTAAGGGATTTTGAATCTTTTGTCCTGAATAGTTTCAGCTTTGAAACTATCTTCTTCTCTACTCCTTTTAAGTGCATCTTCATTTTCCTTGCTCACTGTAGTAACCTGTGTCTGTTCAACCTGTTTACCCTTTCCATTTTTCCTTTGCATTTCCAGTGAATCATCATCAGCTAGAGTGTTGGGATGCCATTCATTTTTCTTAGCATACTTTTCAATATAGGGTTTGGAGTCATGCAAGAAAACAGGTAACTTGCATTTCACTCTTAGTGTACTTAAAACACCTTGTGGGTCATAATTCCACATGAAACTAGATGGAAATTTGTATTATTTAAACTTCACATTGATTTCATTGATTGCTTCTCTATTATTTACAATGAATGGCCCAATTTGATTCTTCAGTTTAAACTGGGTCTTTTTTCTGGAAGCTATGAAATTAATTTCATCAGCATTCAATAGTTGCCTCAAATATTCCAATGCAAATATCCTTGTGGTAACAAATCTTGGTAGTTTATATGGGGCCAGGAGTGCACCATATACTCTGATTTCTGTATAGCTTTTATATAAATACCAGTCCCCTGTTCTACAACTCTTAGACAGCTGTAGAATTCTCTTTGTATCTTCATTGATCCTAGGGACTTGCTCTTTTTCCAAAAGATTCATAGCAGGGGCTATAAACATATCATTAAAATCTGCAAAGCTATATTCTCTACTCCATTTTCCTAAAATAGATGACCAAAACATTGCTGAAAGAACCTTTCCTTCTGCATCCACTTTCTGACATTCAATGGGAAACTTATCTGCTTGATAATATAGGAAGAGGTGAAGTAGATATGAAGTGTATCTGAAAACTCCTTCTGATAACCTTGACAACTTATAATGCATGTTTTCAGCAATGAATCTAGCAAAATTGTATACTATGGAAGGAGATTGACCAGGGCTAAGAGTTGACAAAAAACCTAAGATAGCTACATCAGTGAATTCATCACTGGTGTAACCTAAAATGAATGACATCATTAAGACTATTTGCCTGGTTTCATCTGGGAAGTCAAAGGTATCAAAAGGAGGATTAAGTTTGGGAATATCCACTTGTTTAGGACAAAAATTCTAGAATATTTTGAATTTAGAAGAAAATTCAAGTTCAAGGTAATTTTGAGTCAACTCTTCTATGGATAATGAAACAGCATTTGGGTCAGGACTTAGTTGCAACATGAAATTTATTGAATTTTCAGTGATGTAAAACATGATCTCTTTATCTTTTTTGACAATGCATATTTGTTCTGGCATATAATAAGCCTGGCATAATCTGATAAAGTCAGGAACTGAATGAGTGAGAGGGACAATGTATTTTGGCAAATTGGATTCCCAAACTAGAATGTCTTTGTCACTTTTTTCCACTGATTTGCCAAAGCACCAATTATAGACATCAAGCAGGTTAAATTCTACATTAGGGTCCATAATTCTATAATCAAGATCAACCAAGGGACTATTCTCTAGGGAAAAGACTGGAGGCTGGACTAGTCTGACCACTTCTATAGAATCAGCCGTGAGTGCAGGGGTTGGTTTGTCAATTTTGGAGGACTCAGGCTGAGAGAATTTTGCAGAGGACTTCTTTTGAGACTTTGGGCCTCCATTTTTAGGGATTACTTGTTTCTTTGTCATTTTTAATCCAAAAAAAGAAAGCTTAAAAGATTTGCTAAGTTATTTTAACAGAAACAAGGGCTTCTTGGTGAATTTTACTGGAAAATGGGGTTTTTTAGCAGGGTTTTGGGTAAAGCAAGGGTTTTAAAGCTCAAAACATATATCAAGATCAATTTCAGCAGTGAAATAGACCAGGAATTGGGAAAAAACCGCTAGAAATGACAATAAGGGATTCCGAGGAAATTTTGATAGAGTTTCCCCTGTAAAATGGACTTTTTATGCAGTTTGATTTGTGCAATTTGGGTGATTATTTGGAAATAACAGAAATTTTGAAGTCTAAGACGGTAAGCTTGAAGAAAAGTACCTGAGAAAAGCAGTGAAATTAAGTCAAAGATGTCACAGAGGTGCTCAGTCTTCAATTCTTCGAAATTGGTTTCTAAGAGGGTGATGTGGCACTTTGTAGTTGAAATTCAGGGCAATGGGCATCGAAAATGGCACAGGTAGGGTGAAAAAAGGTTCGCACAGTTTCTCAGGGTTTAATGGCTCAAATTCGAAGAAAAAGGGTTTATTGACGTTTTCACAAGTTTAAAGGGAAAATGATGAAAATTTGAATAAAAACTTTAAATTTTAATGTATTGAACCGATGGTATAAACCATAGTTAAATATCATTAAACTGTGGTTAAGCGGGTAAGGGTTAATGAATACCACTGGCGGTATTCGCGTTGATGAATGATGGGAAGCGGTAATGAGTTTTTTGAATGCGAAACAACGAAATTGCGACACGTCAGCGCGGGGTGGTTTGGATAAACTACCCATTTCGCGTGGCTTTGCCGAAACTTCAATCGTTTATGTTTGGAGCGCGAAAATGAATAATCGCCGTTGGATCGGGCCTTTGGGAGGGAATGGTCCAGATTAAAAGGGAAAGTGCGGGGATTAAAATGTTATCGGATTCGACGTGGGCCATCGATCTTGGGAAATGGAAAGGAGATTGAACAGTGGAAATATTACGCGATGGGATAGGGGTAAATGCATTGAGATCTTTCGTGCAAGTGATCAATCATAGGATCAAAGGGACTTTTGGGGATCGGACGATCAGAAGTGACTCCGACGGGTTAAGTCATTTACACCATTTTTTATGGAAAATCAAGTGATTGGGAGGGCTAATACAAGGTTTGAACTGTGATTAGGGACTGGGCTAATGTATTATATATTGCGGGGAAAGGGTAGTTTTAAAGTTTTAACCTTAGGTTGAGGGACTTGGGGTGGAAAATATACAAGGGAAAGGTTTGTTTTTCATTGAAGTTTAGTTTTAATAAAACTTCAGGTAACATTTGTTTAAAACACGCATAATACATGTTTTAAGATGTTTTTCTTCATATTTTATTATATGGTTTAATCAAATAAGAAGGATTTAATTACCATAGGGGTGAGATTAAATATAAAGATAAACTTTATCCAAAGGGGTTATAAGGGGGGGTTTTATTTAAGCATGTGGGAATAAATTACTTTGGCTTAAGTTATAATAAGTGGGTTTTTGGGATTTATTTATAAAAGGAGTTATATAATAGGAAAAGGTCAGTTGTAGGGAATTAATACATAAGTTAAAGTTAATATGACAAGAGGACAATGTATATTAAAAAACACATTAATATAACTAAGAAAGTGAAGATTAAAAAGAAAATTTGCATTATAATAACTTCATCACTTATACTTAGGATAAAATGTGATTTTGAGGGCTTTATGCTTTGAAATGATGTGGGAGGTTAATCAAATGAGGATTATAGTATCTTTAAGTAAAAATGAAGTTTTACTTAGGATTTTTCAGGGGAATGAGTGCATGAATGGTAAATGATGTGATTAAGGGATTAATATAGACATTTCACACTTTTAACTAATCAGCGATATAGCCTTGGGTCCGGTCCCAACAAAAGTCAACAAAATGCCTTGAGCCTTTCTGACTGATAGTTTAGAATGTTTCATGACTATGGGAAGGGGAAGTTAGTTATTTTGCAGCCCATGATGAATGATATTTACATTGAGACTTTTCACCTTCTTCTACCTACCCATCTTACCATGCTAACATTTTTTTTCTTCCTTTGTAGTAGGTGCATTTAAGCTAGCAACCTTCACAGCATTTATTCTTTCTGAAAGCAAGTAAAACTATCTAATTCTACACTTATTTCATCCATGAATCCAGATTAAACTATTGGATTCACTTTATTTCTCTACCTAACTACTGAATTGTTAGGATTAAATTGTCTAACAACTCATTATTCTTTATCTAAAACAATGGAAATTGAAACAATGATAAGTTAAGATTGAACTGTTTAACTCATCATGGACTAATGGGATTTATTGACACTCTACCATAGTAAAAAAGTAAAAAGTAGTGGCATTTATGCTTGCTCACTTTTATGTTTTATTCATTTTTTCTTTTGGGGTATCTTATTTTTTCTAAGTCCTTTGATTATTCTTTTAGGACTTTTTACCCTCTTTTTAATTTTTTTGATTTTTTTTTTTTTTTTTTTTACAAAATATGTGAATACAATTTGCAAAAGGAAAAGTATGTACAAATTTACAAAATTACCAATAGTCAAGTCAAAATTATGACCCCTATATTATAGGTTGCTAACAGATCCAATAGTATTTTCCACTTCGCGTCATACTCTCATCCAGATCAGAGGTCATTCATTTGGTGTGGCTACACAGAATACTTTTTTCGCACAGTAATATCTTAATCAACAATCATAAAGTCTTTATAAACTTACCCCTAAATCCTTTGAAGAATCTTTGCTCTTCTTCAGAGTAGGAGACGAAATGATCGATGGCAAATTCTGTCATGAATCCTCCTAGCACGCTGTCCACCCAATGGTCTACTATGCGAGTGATGATGTTATCAGCCTTCTCTAATTGCTAGATCAATTCTAGGGTCCACTGTGTGACCCGCTCATCCTTCCAGCACTTCTGAAATTCAACCAACCTTGCGAGCTGTTAGGAATATGTAATTTTAGCAGATTGTTGAGACTAAAACTACAGATACAACATTATTTCAACCACTTTGGGATTCTAGGATCTAGCCCTCCTGAATCCAGAGAGGGATCTCTCCAATAAAGTGCAAGGATTGATTTATCCTTAAGGCTTTTGGGTATGATATTAGGCTAGTTATTAAGAGAAAGGGTTTTTGTTTGTTTTTGGATGGTTGAGCATGATTATTGTTTGGGTGGAAAGTCCTAAATGGAAATAGTTTCAAAGGTGTGAAGTTGCAAGCAAGCATAACAAGTTTTGGCTAAAAAGATAGATATAACGCTGGTTTTTAGTCCATTGGGCTATGGAGTCATAAGAGGGCTTTTAATTGTGTAACAATTCAATAGTGATCCAAGGGGAAAGTCATATATATCACAAGATCTTTGAGATAAAATGATGGAATGGAAACAATAAAAGTGTTGGAGGGGTGGAAACTGATAATAATTTCAACAAGGATTTATAGTCAGTCCAAACAAGAAAAAGCCTTTAAGCAACTGTTAAAAACCAACCAAAGGGTAGGGCTCACCATAAACCTCTTTGGACAAGCTCGTATTAAAGATAACTCAAGAGACAAAAAATCTAGTAATCTGCATAATTACCTTCAGAAGGGATGAAAACATGTAAGAGAAACAAAATGCAACTTAAGATCAGATAAGATACTTTTAAATCTAGTCTGCTTTCAGCAAACACTTAGGGAAACTTTCAGAGTTACCTTTGGAGAATAGAAGCTAGAAACAGGGCAAACCATCACTTTTCTAGTCTAAATTTAATAATCATATAATGAAAATAACATTCAAGAACAATGTTTAAAGCAAACAGTAGGACGAGGGAATGCCAACATTCCTAACTGCTTAAACTGTATTGAATCATTCTTAAATAAACAATTTAGAGGAAAACATTGAGATAAAGCTTATCAGTCAGAGAAGGGTACTGTAAACAGTAAATCCTAACTCTATGCTTGCTGTTCTTTATCAGAGAATAATGGAAAATATGGCATACATGAAAGGAGAAATAAATAACAAAGAAATAAGCACTCCACCAATGACATAGACCAGGATCCCAAGAAACAACTTTTATATTGAAGTCAAACCAGTTCCATTCTTCAAGTGAAATGTTTCAGTTCAGCAATCATCTTCACTTCTCAGCCTAACTTATTTAATCAAAAACAGAGCTTCAAGAGCCTTTGAACACTATTTACAAGTAGAAGTTTCGAGCACAAGTATATTTCAAAGTTCTGCAACCAACATTTACAATGAAATCCTTAATAAGATTTTATAGAAGGATGAGGAGGTCAAAAGAGAAAAGATCTATGGGTTCAATTAATACAGATTAATACTTTTCGGCCTTTGAGGGGCTCGATGCAGAAGTTTACAGATATTTTTCCTGTATTAATTTGTTTACATTAAGAATTAAGCTCGGTGGGGAGCTTTTGTTGAATTTAAGGCGTTGTGTCATCTTTTGCAATAACTTTGTTTGTCTTGGAATAACTGTTTGGCTGTTGTGAGGAAAATTTCCTCTGTTCTGGTCATTACTTGGCCTCTGTTGAATGCTGTGAAGCCACAGGTGGCATTAGGTAGCTGAGAGGAATCAATTAGCCTCTGATGTGGCAGTGGAGGCATCTCTGTGTGATAGATATTTTTTGATTTTTTGTTTAAACACTGTTAATTTGTGTTGATTATATGTATTAGGATTAATCAGGCCTAAACTCTTTATTCTGCTCTTTAAATGTGTTTAATTTTAGTGGATTAGGCTTTTGATTTCCGATCTTAGCCGTAATCCATTAAAATGTGGAATTAATTTTTAATCTTCTGTTCTGCTGTGGCTAGGTCTTCAATATTGATACTCTTTGATTTGATTTAATCTTATTGTGTCTTGTTCATGTGCAGGTGCCGCAGAGGGTTCATAATAATATCAGTGCTCATGATGCACTGATAACCCTTGATGAGAACCTTTGCAAAAAGATCTGCTTTGATAAACAAAGGCCTGGAGAGTCGTCACTCTCGACCTTTTATTTTCTTTTAATAATTTTTGAAAAACCTTTAAATTCCTGCACAAACCAAGAAATAATTAAGAAATCCTGTGTTTTTTGGGGTAAAACTGCTTTGGAGGCTGTGGTTAGGAGAAAATGGTGGAGATATTAAGTTAGATCTGTCAATCTAGCAAGATCAAAGGTGGGGAGTCATAATGATAATATAAAGCGAAAGAGTCACTTTACATTAAAACGGGCGAAAAATGTGAAGAAAATAGGTTAAAACCTTAATCAACAGTGATAAAGGTTAGGAGGAAAATGGGGTTTCCGAAAAGGATCTGGGCCGTTGGATCAGTTTGGACCCATGGAGATCAATGATCAAGATTGGTCAAAGAAGACCCTTTGGAAAGGCGGAGGGAGATAATGGAAAGCGAGATCAAATCGGGGCCGTTGATCTATAGAGATCGACGACAGAGGGTGCGTGCGATGGAATACAATGAAAAAGGGGAAAGCAGTTTCGGGTGGAGAAACCACTGTTTTCGCGTAGCAGAAGGGAAAGAAAGCAGTTTTAGCTTTTTGGACACGACATGCATCAGAGGCCGACACGTGGCCTTATAACCGCTTATATCGCGTGATTTTGAAGGATTAACAAATGTGCTAAAAGTTACGCGAAAACACGCGTCAACCGTTAGATCTGGGGTCTCATATTTGAAGGTGGGGAGTGAGCGCGATATCGACCAGATGCGCGGTGGATAAAAGGTAGGGTGGTTTTATTATGGACCATCCGATCAGGGGATCGACGGTGGAGATCAGATTTGGAGGGAGGCAGGACCCACAGGGGTCGGGCCTGTCGGGGTTAATATGAGCCGTTAGATGGAACGAATCAACGGCTTAGATGTGATCTGTGGGTTGAATGAAAATAATACAAAGGCGGAGAATGGGTTAATAAGGGCCGTTGATCTACAAATATCAACGACTGAGATTTGGCCAAAAACATTATGAAGCGGGGCGCATGAATTTAACCAAAGTCGGGAGACGCGATCTGGACCGTCCGATCTGGACACATGGATGGCCCAAATGAAATTGGAGCTTCACGATCGGCGAGGCAATGGACATGGAGGGTGCCGAAGCGATTAACTGTGGGCCGTCGATCTGCAGATTAGATCGATGGTGGAGAACTCATCGGGGAGTGACCAATCGGGGGTGGCATAAAATATTACAATGCGTCAATGGAAATCTCCGATGCGATACAGCGCTGGCCATCGGATTGGCCCAAGATCAATGGCAGAGAAGGGCTCTGGCCAATGAACGGGCGGGACCACATTATAATATAAAAAAGGTGGAAATTTATTAAAAACAAAGGTTTGATGGCTAAGGGGCGGAATATATATAAGGCTTGGCGCCCGGTTGTGGAGCCTTGGGATATATGAAAAGAAAAGGGACCAGGGCTATATATAAGGGTGCCAATCGACATCAGAATGAGGGTGCGGGCTTTTCAATCTACCCATTCAAAAAATCTCCGATGCGAGATTATATGGATCGTTGATCGGGGAAACAAATCAACAGTCTTTTTTTCATTGAATACTTCGCACCTGTGTGCTTAGTTCAAACCATAGAAAAAGGGGTTTTTATTTATTTACAAAGGGAAAAAGTGATCGAGAAGGATTTATATGAAGTGTTAAGCATCCGATTGCGGGCCTTATGGTTATATAAAGTGGTAATAAGATCGGGGGTTTATGTATAAAGGGGACAATCGCATCGGGGGTTTCAATGAAACAAATAGACTTGCGCGCTCTGATTTCTCCGATGCGATAAGCACTGAAAGGATTTAGCGCTTGGTTCCAGCACCAAGGCATATGGTTGGGAAGTGGTTAGGACTTAGCCTAAAGGGGCTTAAGCCTTAACACAAAAAACATATTTTTATGAAATTTTCAATGTTTTTTGATGGATTTGGGGGTTTCGACAAGGTTCAAAAGTGAGTTTTAAACCTTGTAAAAAGGGATTTTATGAAGGGGAAGGAGGAATACATGAAAAATAGAAGAATTTCATGGGGGAAAAAGGGAATAAAAAGGAAGGTTAGTTTTGAGTGGAGGGAAGGGGAAAATAGAGTTCTGCAGCAGTCTTTCCTTCATGGAAAACAACAGAATTTCTGAGTTTGAAAGGGAAACAACAATGAAGATCAAACAGAGGGCATGATGTCTTCATGAGTCTTCAAGAGATAACATTTTTAGCAATAAAAATTGTTTCTTGAAGGCTCCAAAAATGATTTAGCCACCTTTTGATATAAATTTTTTTATAGGTGGCTAACATGAGCCACTCCTGGAGCTCAATCACAATGGTTACAAAGAAGAGCTAATAGATCTCTGTGAAAATATACTTATTTTTACACTCTTCGGTGGTCAACCTCTTACTGTGGTTTTCTTTTATTGTGAATTCCTGAACTTGCTTTTCGAACCATTCATCAATTTCTTTTCTTTCAGGTTGCCAGTACGACCTTGGCATTACCCAATCCCTCTCTCAAAATTCTCTCGTTCCTGACAGTGGAACCATTTTTTGGCTCGAGGGATCCTAACCCAGGTTCGGAGTTGAAGGTTTGCCAACAAACGCCTATACTATTGGCCCTTTCGGTAGTGACCTGCTTGCGCAGGCCAAAGTCTCACCCAAAGTAGTATGGGAGGGTGCTAGAACTAGGTTTCCGCACCTTGGGAGAGGGCGAGTAAGTCAGGAAGAGTTGCGTTCGACTTCAAAAATATCAGATCACATATTATAGAACCCAGATCTATCAGTCCCTTTGCATCCGCGTGCGCAATACCATATATAATCACAATAAATAACAGATACAAGACAATAAAGCAACTATCGCAACTATTCTTTCCTAAAGTCTAATAAACAGATTCAGATCAATTGTCAACGCAGCATAAGTACTTAACACAGTTACTGGCGGAGCTCAATATAGTATTATGCATAACATAAAAGATCCAGATCGCAGTATAAACAAGTAACACAAGTACTTTCACAGCTTAAATTAATGACACAGAGCATACATCATTATATATCACAGATTCATAATTCCAATAGATTCAAATATTCAATAGCCTTCCGCATTCATTAATCCTTTAGATCCTTTTATAATGTCCAAAACCCAACCTGCGCACACAGCAATAGGGTCCGCACATAGTAGGACTGAGGATCTCTGTGCACATAGCCAACAAGAGTCCTTTCCCCAAAAACCCAAAACAGATCTACTAATTCTCAATTCGGACCAATCTTAGTTCAATATCTGTCTTACAACTCAAAAAGGTTCAATTAATTATACTACTTTAGCCTGCGCATCCAATGGTCCGCAAACTGTGGTTTGTGGACTCTTGGTCTACCCTTGACCCATTTACAATGCATTAGGGGCTTTGACTAAATATAATAAAAAATATACAAAAATGGACCAGATTCGCAACTTTTGTAGGAGACCCTGTTCCAACAAGTCATCACAGGATCAAAGGATTGATGACATGACTAAAGTCATCAAGAACTTTTCAAACAAACTTGTGAAGATGGAATTGGATAATAAGAAACCTGCACAGTAAAATAGAGGGGTTTTTAATCCCCAATTTAGAAAGCAACCCTTGTAAATTTTGCAGAGGGAAAGGAGATATTAGGACCAAATTCAAGCACCCTTATATATAGAAGCAAAACCTTCACAGTTTGCTGATGATGATCAGAAAGAGGTTGAAGATCAAATTTCTGCTGTTTATACGGAAGATGATGAATAAGAAGAGAAACGTGAAGAAGAATGTACAGAGGCTGATGTATCATTTGACCAAGAAGAAATGGATTATTATTGCAAGAAATTCACTGATTTTATGCAAGAAGAACTACATAAGAAGTATGCCTTGAGATCAAAAAAGAGATTGAGAACTCAGGATGATGAAGAAAAAGAACCAGAGTTAGTTCCTTCTCCAATGGCGACTCCACAACCTAAGAACTAAGTAAAATAGTTAGACAAAGGAAAACAACCCATTGATTCAGTAAAAGAAAATAAAAAGCAACAATCTGAGGCTTCCCAAAGTAAGTCTAATGATTCTAATATTTTGGAGAGGATTGCTACTGTACCTGAGCAACATGCTGATCCTAATAAAAATCAAGAAGAACTTGAGAAGATTATTAAACAAAATCAAGGTTTTAGTTTGTCCAAAGAATTAGAAAAGGTTAAAATTCAAGTACCCTTGCTTGAGTTAGCTAAAACACCTAGCTACAAGAAGGAAATTCCAAAATTTATTAATCTTTCTCAGTCTGATGATGTTGGTGATATTGTAAATTTGCAAGAAGAAAAACCAGTGGTTACCTTTGGTCCACATGTTGAAGAGGTATATTCCTCTATTCATCCTTTTTATATATCAATACTTCTACATGATTTCATTTTGCATAATTGTATGTTAGATTCTGGTGCATCACATAATCTTATGCCATTATCTGTGATGAAAGAACTAAATCTACAAATTACTTAGCCCTATAGAGACCTTTATTCATTCGATTCAAAGAGGGTAACGTGTGTTGGGCTTATCAAAGATATGGTGGTTTCCTTGGCTCAAATTCCAGCCAAGAGTATCATGATGGATGTAGTAGTTGCAGATATTCTAGCCAGATTTGGTATGCTGTTGTCCAGACCTTGGGGAGCAAAGCTTGGAGGTGTCTTAAAATTGGACTTCACATATGCAATCATTCCTGTCTTCAATTAGGGAGAGAGAAGGTTATACAGAGAAACCAGATTTGTTAAGACTACCACAAATAAGGATGCAGGTAATTCTCCTATATATGGCCAAGAGAAGGAGGATATCTCTTGTTTTATGCTGCATGAAGATGCAGAATTTGCTGAAGACTCACAGAAGTAGCTCTCTTCAGAAATTGTACATAAGAATCTGGATTCAAATAAAATTTGGAAGTGTTATTTCGATGGTGCCTACTCGAAGGATGGCACGGGAGATGGTGTTTTATTCATGTCTCCAGAAGGTAATCTTGTACCTTTTTCTTTTAATATTGAATTTGAACCAACCAATAATGTAGCTAAGTATGAAGCGTTGATTTTGAGTCTTCACACTACTAAATAAATGGGAATTCAATGTATTTCCATTTTTTGTGATTCTGATTTAATTATAAGACAGATCATGAATTTATGTCAAACCAAGAATCCCAGATTGAGGTCTTATAGAAATGAAGTGTGGGACCTTATTGAAAATTATTTTGAAGCCTTGAATCTTCAGTTTATCCCAAGGGAAGAAAACAGAATAGCAGATTCCCTGGCAATTGCAGCCAATACATTTAAACCACCCATTAATCCAAGACTGAGATATGAGATTGAGTTGAGGCATAGATCGTCAATTCCTAATAATATTAAGCATTGGCAGGTTTTTGAGGATGATGAGAAGATCAATCATTTCCTAAAAATGATTGGAAATTTTGAATACAGTGAAATAGATCAAGAAAGTGAAAAAACTGATCAAAATGATGTACTGAAAAACCTAAAGTAGTCAATAGGTGATCAAAAGATGATTCAGTTGAAGGATAATACATTGCCTAGAGGTCTGGTTCCTCTTGAAAGGTTGTTCTGTATAAATTTGCTTAATAAATCACTTATTCAATCAATATTAACCTGATCACACATCAATTTCGAATTGCATGCATAACACATAATCTCTTCTACGATTAATCGTCACATGCGGAAAGAATAGAAGTGACAGAAGATCAATTCATCACACACATTTAACACAGTATGTATGGGGAAAGCATATAGCTGAAAACCCCTCAGCTATTCTGTATATTATATGGAGAGAACATGCATCAAATACATAGCACAATACTCCTCACAAGTACTCAATATTATCTCATAAAGCTACACACAAACTAGCTTGGTTTTGAACAAGTCACAGGTTCAAAACTCATCCACTAATTGCCCTGCCTCTACTGCGCAATCCAAAAGGATATAAGATGAGATCCAAGTTCGAATCCCACTAGCTCCAACTACGCAATTCTCATTGGCAATTTCCTCCAAGTGTGGTGCAAATCTCATGCACAGCTAATGTCACAACTGATAGCTATCTCAACCCTTCATCTACCTCTTTCACTTGTCTCCACTGAACTGTCCATGCACTGAGTTAAACTATGTGTTCTTTAGTTGAATAATGAGATAATAATTAGTGAATTAAATAATATTTAATTCACCCAACTCATCTCTAGTGTACTAGCCAGTTAAACTAAATACAACTAGTTCAACTAGTTAACCAGAACACCATCTCCATTAACTGTCGCATCAACTCCACCGAACTCCGCCACTTGAGCTCTAACTAAATTCAACCATGCATTAGCTCAACTAACCCATAGGAAAAGCGTAAATCCTTCTGGCAGCTGCATGCCCCACATCCGGGGGTCAAACTGAAGTGCTCCAAGAGAGTAAACTGAAGTTTAGAGTCTAAATATTATTAAGGGCTAATAATATTTGACTGACCTATTTTTAGACAGGCAGTCTAAAAATAGACTTCGACGTATATGTCTAAAAATAGAGGTCCATCTATTGTTACCAACTCGACCAATCATCCAAGAATAGCATACTGCAACTCCTAGACCATGCTCCATATGTCTAAAAATAGACATAGTCTAAAAATAGACTTTTCGACAAAAATCACATGTGTGGTCCCCACCTAGTTTAGGTGATCACTTTCCAACTAGGATCAGAAAAGATGTTTCAGGAGGCCTCCTTCACTGTTTCTTGTTGCCATTTTCAACACTCCCTCTCAACAAGAAAGGACTGTCTTTGCATGCGACATGCAACTCCATGCATTCGCCCTGCAACCTTCACAAGCGCCATGCAACTCCATGCATCTACTCTGCAACTCCTCTGAAACTGAATAGGCTCCAAACAACTCAATCAGTCTTGATGCATCTAGCATCTATCATCAAAGTCTTCGACTTCTGCTTGGCCAACTGCACATGTCATCAGGAACCACTGCACTGTTGACTCTTTGCACCCATGCACTCTTGCACTTGCTGTCAACTCTGATCCGCGCTCCAGTATCCGACACTGTCACTTTGATCTGCATGCATCACTCCAACTGATCTTGCTACTGCTGCGCTATGGGCACCTCGTAGCCAGGTTCAATCCATGAGATCCACACCATCTCATGAATCTGCCCAGAAATCTCCTCATGGGATTAATCATGCATGTCGCCCCACCTCATACCTGGTGGTATAGCTGCATGCACTCCCTCTGCCCGTCTAGCACGAAATTTCTCTGCATGAGTGGTATCTTCCACTCCATGATCCTCTTGTGGTTGCTCCACATCCCAAGGTTCACTATCACCTGCATGCAAAACTTGCTCCCTCTCAAGAATCAATTGCATGTCTTTCTCGCCTGTATGCAACACTTGCTCCCTCTCAAGCTTCAGTTGCATGTCTTCCTTCCGCTTCCCAATAGTAGGAAGCTCCATAGACATCCCATCTACTTCAAGTCTGTAGAGATTCTTTGCTCGAATCCCAACCTTCTTGACTTGTCCCGTTGCCTTGTGCCGAAGGAAAACTTTTCCTTCTCTAAAGACAACTTCATACCCTTTATCCTCTAACATTGCGACTGAGATCAGATTCTTTGTTAGACCTGGTACATGAAATACATCTTGTAAAAGAATGAGTTTACCTGACTCCCTCTGAAAGGTTATGGTACCAATGCCGGTCGCATTGTATCGTCCACCGTCGCCCAACTCAACATGCATCTGGAGACCTTTCTCCACCAAGTCACCGAAAAGATTTGCATCTCCCGTCATGTGAAAGGAAGCGCCACTATCAATATACCACCCCGATCCCAATGCACTAGACAACATGCATGCGATCAATGAGAAGTCTAGCTCAAATTGCGAGGCAAGAGCCTCACCAGCTGCAGATCCAGCAGCCTGCTTGTTCTTCTTCTTCTTGGGGCAATTCGTGGCGTAATGTCCATGATCGTGACAGTGAAAACACTTCACTTTGGACATGTCACGCTCTTTACCATCCGCACCAGATTGAGAAGCCTTCTCCTTGCCCTTCCCCTTCCTTTCTTTGGCAGCCAAAGCACAGTCTTCTTCATCAGATACCTTTGATGAAGATCCATCCCTGGTAGTCCTCCTGATCTCCTCTTGCATGAGATCCGACCACAGTCGCTCCCATCCCGGCAACTTCTTCCGACCATTGACACTATCCTGATAGGAATGCCAAGCCTTCAGAAGACCAAGGAGAGCCAGGTCCACCATATCCTCATCTTCGACAGTCACCTCCACACTTCCCAACTCATCTCTGCACTGAGTGAAATTCGCGAGGTATTTTGCGATGCTGTCGCCTTTCTCCATCTTGATGTTCCTGAGTCTATCTTTGAGCGCCAGCTTCCTTTGGTCACTCTTGTTTTGGTATAGATCCGTCAAAGCTTTCCACATCAAATATGGAGAAGCCTTTCCATGCAGGCTAGATACAATGTGATCCTTTACGCCCTCCAACAGGATCCTTCGACACTTTGCTTGTTTCTTTCGCCAGGCTTCCACAACATCAGCATCATTAGAAGTAGGCTTTGGAATCTCTTTCTCCACGAATTCCAACAGCCCATTATCATCTAATACAGCCTCCATGCGGTCCTTCCATGCAACATAATTCGAACTTCCTTCCAAGGCATATTCGAGTCGCAAACCGTTGAAAGACATTTTCGTCGCGGCACCAAGAACACAAATCTGCAAATTCGAATTTCACCACCAGCTGATAACTCAATCGCTTCCGATCTACACTTGAGAACAAATTATTTCCAAATCAAAGATTGACTGCATGGGCTTTTACCATAGCTTTCACTTTCCGAAGAAAGATGAATCTGGAGGCTATCTGGCCCGTATGCAGGCTCTGTCCGAGGAAATAAGTTTGCAATCACCGTAATAGATCTCGACAATTAATATAGCTCTGATACCATGTAGAAATTTGCTGAATAAATCAATTATTCAATCGAGATTAACCTGATCACACATCAATTTCGAATTGCATGCATAACACATAATCTCTTCTACGATTAATCGTCACATGCGGAAAGAATAGAAGCGACAGAACATCAATTCATCACACACATTTAACACAGTATGTATGGGGAAAGAATATAGCTGAAAACCCCTCAGCTATTCTGTATATTATATGGAGAGAAAATGCAGCAAATACATAGCACAATACTCCTCACAAGTACTCAGTACTATCTCATAAAGCTACACACAAACTAGCTTGGTTTTGAACAAGTCACAAGTTCAAAACTCATCCACTAATTGCCCTACCTCTACTGCGAAATCCAAAAGGATATAAGATGAGATCCAAGTTCGAATCCCACTAGCTCGAACTGCGCAATTCTCATTGGCAATTTCCTCCAAGTGTGGTGCAAATATCATGCACAACTAATGTCACAACTGATAGCTATCTCAACCCTTTCATCTACCTCTTTCACTTGTCTCCACTGAACTGTCCATGCACTGAGTTAAATTGATGTGTTATTTAGTTGAATAATGAGTTAATAATTAGTGAATTAAATAATATTTAATTCACCCAACTCATCTCTAGTGTATTAGCCAGTTAAACTAAATACAATTTGTTCAACTAGTTAACCAGAACACCATCTCCATTAACTGTCGCATCAACTCCACCGAACTCCGCCACTTGAGCTCTAACTGAAGTCAACCATGCATTAGCTCGAATCGACCCAGTAGGAAAAGGCAAACTCTTCTCGCGCCTGCATGCCCCACATCCAACAAACCCATGCTCCAAGAGAGTAAACTCAAGTTTAGAGTTCAACATATTAAGGGCCAATAATATTCGATCGACCTATTTTTAGACAAAGTACGAAAAACAGACTTCGACCTATATGTCTAAAAACAGTATAGTCCATCTATTTTTTATCAACTCGACCAATCATCCAAGAATAGTACATCGCAACTCCTAGACCATGCTCCATATGTCTAAAAATAGACATATTCTAAAAATAGACTTTTCGACAAAAAATCACATGTGTGGTCCCCACCTAGTTTAGGTGATCACTTTCCAACTAGGATCAGGAAAGATGTTTCAGGAGGCCTCCTTCACTGTTTCTTGTTTCCATTTTCAACATGTTCGATGCAAATGATGTAGCAGTAAATAAGAAAAAGGCATCTTAGGAGGGAGAAATGGAAGACTGTAATTTAGGAACTCAGCAGGAGCCCAAAATTGGTTAAGTTGTTTAAAGGAGGATTATAAAGAAAGGAATGTTGATCTTTTAAAAAAATTTATGGATGTGTTTGCATGGACATATGAAGATTTAAAGACATATGATTTAGATATTATTTAGCATAAAATACCATTGAAAGATGGGGTTAAGCCTCACAGGAAAAAGCTTAGACAGATTAATCCACTATTACTTGCCCCAATTGAAAAAGAAGTGAAGAAGCTTTTGCAAGAAAAGATTATAGTCCCACTTAGATACTCAGAATGGGTTTCTAATTTGGTTCCTGTTAGGAAGAAGAATGGAGAGATAAGATTGTGTGTTGATTTTAGGAACTTGAACAGAGCTTCCCTAAAAGATAATTATCCTTTACCAAAGATGGATTATTTTCTACAGAAAGTAATTGGAGCTCATAGGTTATCCATGGTTGATGGTTTCTCTGGATACAACCAAGTAGCTGTTGAAAAGGAAGATGATAAGAAAACAACTTTTACTACACCGTGGGGAATTTTCATGTATGCCAGAATGCCATTCGGTCTCATGAACGTAGGGGCTACTTTCCAAAGAGAAATGGATATAGCATTTGTAGGTGACAAATTTGTTTTCATATATTTGGATGATGTGACTATTTTTTCAGATTCTGATGAGGAGCACTTGGAGCATCTGCAGAAGGCTTTTCTAAAATTCAGGAAGTTTGGGTTATAATTGAATCCTAAAAAATATCTGTTTTCTTTGGAGGAAGGTAAGTTGCTGGGACATATAGTATCAAATTAGGGGGTGAAAATTGATCCAGCAATAGTTGAGGCTATACAAACAATCCCATTTCCTGGAAGCAAGAAAGATATCCAAATATTTCTAGGGAAAATTAATTTTCTAAGGAGATTTGTCCCAAATTATGCTGAGATTGTCAGAAGCATAACCGATATGTTGAAGAAAAATGCTAAAGTGAAATGGGAAAAAGATGCAAGAGAATCCTTTGCCAGGATTAAAAAGGCTCTTCAAGAGGCTCCAGTTTTGATTAGCCCAGATTATCAAAAGCATATGTTCCTAATTCAGTTGTAAAATATGTGCTAGTTCAAAGTGACGTGGAGGGAAAAAGAGGAAAATGGATTGCCAAAATACAAGAATATGATTTATATATTAAGCCTACTAAGTTGGTAAAAGGATAGGGCTTGGCGAGATTTCTGACAGAGTCTAATTTTCAAGCTCTTGGAATTAATTTGCTTGCACCCTTGGATGAAGCTGTTGATGAAACAAATCAAATTAGCACGAAGTCAACAATCAAGTAAAAATTTCTCTGCTCAGATTGGTATAAGGATATTATTCACTATTTCTGCTTTTTCTCTTGTCCTCCCTCAATCAACAGAACAAAGTACAGAGCTGTTAAACTCAAAGCTCAACCTTATGTTATAATTGATGCGAAATTATATTGGAAGGATCTTGCTGGCATTTTGTTGTTGTGTTTGATAGAAGGAGAGTCAATGGAGCTTATCAAGGAGTACCATGAATGTCTATGTGGGGGTCATTATAGCTAGAAATTTATTGCCCACAAAATCCTCAAATCAGTTTTTTAATGGCCTTCCTTATTTGTTGATGTATACAGAGTGGTTAGAAGTTGTTAGAAATGTCAATTGTTTGCAGAAAAGAAAAGGTTAGCTCCTCTACCTCTTCTCCCTGTTTTTGTTGAAGAACCCTTTAGACAATGGGGATTGGATTTCATTGGAGAAATAAATCCACATCAAGTGGTTAGTTCAAGTGGGTTCTGGCTGCCATTGATTACTTTAAAAAGTGGGTGGAGGAAATACCTACTAGAAAAGCAAATGATTTGACAGTAATGAAGTTTCTGGAAGAGAACATCTTCAACAGGTTTGGATGTCCAGTGAAGATTGTAACAGACAATGCTCAGGTATTCGACTTAGTCAAATTCATTAATTTTTGTCAAACATATAATGTTATCTTGTCTTATTCTACAACATATCACCCTCAAGGAAATGGGCTAGCTGAATCTTCCAATAAGACATTGGTGAAGATTTTGAAGAAAACAATTAATGAGAATCAGAAGAACTGGGATTCAAAGTTGATATTTTCTCTCTGGGTAGTAAGGATGACTACAAGAAGATTTACTAGTATGTCCCCTTATGAATTAGTATATGGTACCCAAGATTTGTTTCCCACTCATCTAGCCAGACCAGTGATCTCTTTTCTTCAAGAAGCACAAGAAGAACTCAATGCATTGATAAGAAGACTAAATAAAGTGATAGAATTGAGTAAGAACATGAATAAAGTCAGGGAAAACCTGATCACGTATCAGGAGAAAATGAAGTCCATTTTTTATAGGAAGGCAAAGGAGATTATGTTCCAAACTGGAGATTTGGTATTAAGATGGGATACCAGAAGAGAAGAAAAAGGAAAGCATGGTAAGTTTGATCCTCTCTGGTATGGCCCATACAGGATTGTTGAAGCCAGATCAAATAACACTTTTATGCTGGAGAATATTGATGGAGAAACAATAGAACTGCCTGTAAATGGGCAGTATCTAAAGCATTACTTTGAACATTGAAATCTGATGGTTCACCATTGTATATATTTGGTTTCCTTCATTGTAAATTTTTCATCAAGCAGTGTTTGACTCCATGCCCGAGGTGAAGGCACTAATTTGCGGTTCTTAGTGTTTCGTGGAAAAAACACTATCCTCAGGTGGAGCCAGATGTTGTGGCTCATTTGAAATATCCTTTATTTTAATTTCAAAAATACAAAAAATTAGAAAACTATCAAAAGATATGTTAGAGTATCAAAATTTATCTACTTTAGCATAAAAGTATATCTGCTCGTTATGATAAAGTTTAAAGTTTAAATACTTTAAATTCCTTATATAAGTGAGTCCCAGTTATAAGATTAATTATCGAGTGAGATTCGTTGATTGATCAAGCAATAAGCAAAGGACTCAAGCCACGAGCACTTTCAGTGCGAGATTTAACACGGAGGGTGCCTCTGAAGTTGACCCTGTTGACTGTCGAAGTAACCCAGATGAACGATCGAGATTGACTGCGGGGGCATAAGCCAAATGAATCCTCCGTACCTTGAGGCCCCCTGTAATGACATTTTCTGCCAAGTTGGTTACAGTTGTCATCCACGTCAGGGTTTCTTAACGGTTTGTTGGCACGTCTTATCAGCATTTAAGTTCAAATTTGCGCCACCTATTTAAGGAAAATTCTCATTATTTCTGAAATTATCATTGGTTAGTTGGTGTTTGAAGTTTGTCTGTGCTGCGTCTTTTTCAGTTTTCTATCACCCTGTCAGTTTTTGGTCACCTTGGGAGTTTTCTACCACCCAAAAGTTAAACTATGGCTAAACGTTCATCCCTGTTAGGTTTTTCTAGTCACTGTTGATCAGCGGTTGTCATTGATGTCAACCCAAGCAGCACCAGGGGCTAACCCAATATTGAATGGGAAGTTTGACCTACCAAATTAATATATTCTAGGTCAATAATGATTTTTATGGTTTCTACTTGTTGAAATTTTTCTGTTGATATATGGCACGTCATGTAATTCTTCACGGTTTGGGAGATATTCATGTTTGAAGTTTGTACCCCAGTTAGTGGGCTAAAACCCCATGGGGTTGGGGCATGGGTCATTGAAAAGTCATAATTAATATTTTTTAAGCTCCCAAGATCCCTCCCACGTTCACTTGTTGAAGCCCCTCTCAACTTAAGCATTCATATATATTGTGATCTTCATTTCCTCCTTAGGCAAGTGATTCGGCCATCTGAAACAGGTCATCGTGGAAATTTCGCTCTAAATTGTTTTCTACGAAGGTTCAAAAGCTGAAATTTTAATGAGGCAAAGCTGAAATCCTGAGGAAGCTGTAGTAAAAATTTTAGATCAATTTGCGCAATATTTTTGGAGATATGATCTGTGGAAGTAAGGGTTTTTGTAGGCTCCTGAAATTCATCTCAAAGAAGTGACCTTGGTAAAATCGTCATAACTCTCTCTCTGAGTATCAGATTGGAATGTCATAAAAAGTGACGGATAGTGCACAACCTTTAATTTTCTCTCTATCAATTTCAGAAACAATTTAATAAACAGTGACACGTGGAACGCCGTAAAAGTACGCTCTTCTGAAACAGTCCATAATTAGGGCATTTTCAGAGATTGGGTATAACTCTCTCTTCAAGAATCCAAATTGGGTCAGACCTATGGCATTAGAAAGATGACTTAGAGGAATAATACAGGACCAAAAATCAGATATTGAGGATCTGAAATGACAGAGATACACCAGATTCAATATCGAGCTCCTAGAAGGCAATAAAAAGCTAGATCATGTGTTGTCAAGGGTTGCAAAGGACCAGAATTTCTATGGCAGAAAAGAAAAGCAAGGTGCAACAGAGGGTAGCATGAAAAGAGCAGCATCCAAGGTGCATAACAGCAGCAAGAAGTTCATCATATGAAGTCTTCAAGTGGGCAACACTGCATACAATCATTGTACCTAGTCATTGTAAATACATTATTGTACAAATTGTACTAGTATCTATCTGCCAAGGGTTGAAGAGGTAGTGTTGGGAAGTCTAGGATCATCATTAGGTGGTTGTGTCAAATTTGGGGTTATGTTCTAGTATATATTATTCTTCTACATCATTCTATATCATTGTAAAAGTGGACCATTTTCCCTGGTACGGGGTCCATTCTTCTTTTATTCTTCTATAGGGTGGTAGGGTGGCGCTAGGGTGAGTTGTAGCTCATTAGGTGTTGGGGCATCCGTTCAGTTAACTACTGAAGAATCTTGGGCATTGGAGCATCCATCCAGTGGGAGCTGGAGAAGAATGATTTTCTAGATTCTAGGAAGTTGGAGCTTTATTTTCAATTGGATTTGAAAAGAATTATTAGAAAAGAATTAGGTGGTTTTTGTCTCGGAGTGGGTTTCCACCTTAAAAACTGTGTGCATTTGTGTTCCTCTTGTTTTCTGCTATCATTTTACAAACAATGATAATAATTGAAGATTAACTAATGCTCTAATTGAAATAAATACTGAGTCACCCCCCCTCTCAGTATTTCCAACAATTGGTATCGGAGCTTGGTTCCTTCAATAGCAGTTTAACAGCTGGAAGGAGGTCATGGAGCATACCAAGAATGGTTTACCTCTATTCAATGAAAATAATTATGCACTTTGGAAAAGAAGAATGGAGGTCTATCTCTTGGTGCAAGGTTACGAAGTATGGGACACTGTTCAAAATGGATTTACATCAACCGCGGATGAACAAGGTAAGAAGAATTTGGCAAATGATGCAAAAGCAAAGAATATTATTATCAGTGGACTTATTTAATTTGCTTATCATAAGGTGTTGGGTTGTAAAACCACCAAAAATTTATGGGGCAAGCTTGAGAATATATATGCAGGTGACTCAAATGTCAAAGAAGCAAAGCTTCAAATCTATAGAGCAAAATTTGAGCAACTCAGAATGAAAGAAGATTGCAATATTGCTACATACTTCCAATACGTTGATGAAATAACCAATACTCTAGAAGGATTGGGAGAGCCATTTGATGAGAAGATCACAGGCGAAGATTTTAGAATGAGATGTGAGATTCAACCCAAAGTATCAGTCTTAGAAGATAAGGTAAATATAGCAACCAAATAAGAGGAATTAGCAGAGTTCTCTTCATAGCATATGAAATTACTTCATTAAAGGCTAAAGAGGGTACTTCGCATCTAGAAATTGCGTTCGTTGCATCTAAGAAAACCAATAAGGATAAACAACCTTCAATTGAAAATACATGCACCCGCAAGTGTGAAGAAAAGGGAGATGATGAAGAAGGTCTTTCAGATGAAGAATATGCTTACTTCACGAGAAAACTACAAATTGGTAAGGGACAATTCAAAGGTAAACTTCCATTGATATGTTTCAGCTGTAATGAGGTTGGGCATTTTGTAGCAAAATGTCCAAACAAAGGTAATGGAAACTCAAAAAGAAAGAAAGGCTTTAAGAAATTCAACAAGCAAGGATCCAAAAGGAACTTTCTCTCTAAAGAAGATAGCTCATCATCCGATGAAGACAATGATAGTGAAGAAGAAGCCAATGAGAGAGTATTGTTTATGGCCAAGCACAATAACCAAGAGGTATCAAACAATGAAGAAGAAGGATGGACCATAGATGAATTTTATGAGGAAGCAATCAAGCTTATAAAAGATCTCAAGGCGGAGAAGATCCGTTCCAAAACTCTTGAAGAACAAGTTCAAGGTCTCAAAATTGAAGTTGAAGAACACAAATGCATTGAAGAGTCACTTCAAAAGAAGTTGGAAGAAAGCAAACAAGGAAGGGAAGAATTAGAAGCCGAAGTAGTCTTGCTGCCTGAGGAAGTGAAGAAAGGAAAAACTATCCAAAACTATGCCAAAAGCTCAAGGGCATTAGAAGAACTCATCAACAATCAACGATCTTACAATGACAAAACTGGCATTAGTTACAAAGAAGAAGAAGCAGGACCTTCTACAACAAAATACAATGAACCTATGAGATCTGACATGCATGTAGACTTCATTGGACAAGATTCGCAAGAACAACCTTGGAAGACAATTCCTCGACAAAAATTTCCATCCAGGTACCAACATATTTTTTACGGCTACTGTTATTCATGTGGAAAATTTTGTCATAAAGCTATAGAATGCCGCACGTACTCTAGGAACGAATACAATTCCAGGAGATCTGTCAAATATGAACCTCCTAGGGCTCAGCGAAACATCAATAGATTTTAACATTTAATAAATAATATTGAATGTTACAAATGTCGAAACTTTGGACACATAGCCAAAGATTGCAGACTTGAAAATCCTCCAGAAGAATCTTCGAAGCCACAGAATGAACGAACATGGAAGAAGAAGAATTATGATAATTGTGCTCTCGCTCTCAAGGCTCAAAAGAACAAAGATGTGTGATATGTTGATAGCAGTTTATCAACGCATATGACTGGAGATAGAAATAAATTTGTATCTCTGAAAGAGAAGAAGGATGGAACCGTGTCTTTTGGAAATGATGGATCTTCAAATGTTATAGGATCAGGTACTGTTGGTCTCAGAAGAAAAGATTCTCTAGCCAATAATGTTCTACTGGTTGAAAACATGAATCACAATCTGCTCAGTGTTGGACAAATGTGTGATCAAGGACACACAATAATATTCAACTCCACGAAATGTGAAATCAGGAAAGGCGTGTATGGTGAAATTGTGGCTACAGCAAGTCGAGCTCCAAATGACATATATGTTATGGATGAAGAAACTAAAGCATGTCTAATAGCTAAAGAGGATGATACAATAATTGGTAGCAATGATGATCGACTAAGTAAGAATTTTGCTACAAAGGTGCAAAGTGATTTCGAGATGTCTTTACTTGGTTGCAAATTGAGCATAGACGACTCATCTAAGGATGTGGATCAAAGGCGGTATAGATCTATGATTGGTCTCATATGGGAATAGCCTCCAATGACAGCAGGCAGTTGGATAAGTAGTGAAGATTTCAACCACACTAAAGAATTGACATAAGATTACTAGTTGCGATATCTTCACCAGAAGCTTGGGATTCTCCCAAGTTCTCATTAGATTTTCCTTTTTCAGAATATAAAGGGGAAGTGGAAGTGTGTACAGGTCTATAGGACGGTTGTGTGTCAGCATGAGTGGAAGTGTGTACAGGTCCGCAGGATGGTTTTGTTTCAGGGGGAGTTACCCTTTTCCATTGATGTAAAAGGGAGAGATATTGTTGTAGGAAGAGGTGTCATGATCGCAAGGGAGTACTTGTGTTGCCATCAATGCCGAAGGGGGAGATTGTTGATCAGCGGTTGTCATTGATGTCAACCCAAGCAGCAAAAGGGCCTAACCCAATATTGAAGGGGAAGTTTGACCTACCAAGTTAGTATATTCTGGGTCAATAATGATTTTGATGGTTTCTACTTGTTGATATGTTTCCATTGATATATGGCATGCCATGTAATTCTTCATGGTTTGAGAGATATTCATGTTTGAAGTTTGTACTCGAGTTAGTGGGCTAAAATCCCATGGGGTTGGGGCATGGGTCATTGAAAATTCATAATTAATATTTTTTAAGCTCCTAAGATCCCTCCCACGTTCACTTGTTGAAGCCCTTCTCAACTTAAACATTCATATATATTGTGATCTTCATTTCCTCCTTAGGCAAGGGATTCGGCCATCTAAAACAGGTCATCGTGGAATTTTCGCTCTAAATTTTTTTCTACGAAGGCTCAGAAGCTGAAATTTTTAGGAGGTATAGCTGAAATCTGGAGGAAGCTGTAGTAAAAATTTCAGATCAATTTGCACAATATTGTTGGAGATATGATCTGTGGAAGTAAGGGTTTTTGCAGGCTCCTGAAATTCATCTCAAAGAAGTGACCTTGGTAAAATCGTCATAACTCTCTCTCTGAGTATCGGATTGGAATGCTGTAAAAAGTGATGGATAGTGCAAATATTTTAATTTTCTCTCTATCAATTTAAGAAACAAATGAAGAAACAGTGATGCATGGCACGCCGTAAAAGTACGCTCTTCTGAAACAGCCCATAATTAGGGCATTGTCAGAGATTGGGTATAACTCTCTCTTCAAGAATCAAAATTGGGTCAGACCTATGGATTTGGAAATATGACTTAGAGGACTACTACAGGACCGAAAATCAGATATTGAGGATCTGAAATGACAGAGATACACCAGACTCAATATCGAGCTCCTAGAAGGCAATAAAAAGATAGATCATGTGTTGTCAAGGGTTGCAAAGGACCAGCATTTTACAAGGTGGCAGAAAAATAATATGCGTAGGTAGTATGAAAAGAGCAAGATCCAAGGAATAAATAAGTTCATCATATAGCCCAGTGGAAGTACACTTACATACACCACAGAAGGTATCATTGTACCTAGTCATTATAAATACATTATTGTACAAATTGTACTAGTATCTATTTGCCAAGGGTTGAAGAGGTAGCGTTGGGAGGTCTAGGATCATCATTAGGTGTTTGTGTCAAAGTTGGGGTTATGGTCTAGTATATCTTCTTCTTCTACATCATTCTATATCATTGTAAAGTGGACCATTTTCCCTGGTACAGGAGTCCATTCATTTTTTATTCTTCTATAGGGTGGTAGGGTGGTGCTAGGGTGAGTTGTAGCTCATTGGGTGTTGGGGCATCCGTTCAGTTGACTACTGAAGAATCTCGGGCGTTGAAGCGTCCATCCAGTGGGAGCTGGAGAAGAATGCTTTTCTAGATTCTAGGAAGTTAGAGCTTTATTTTCAATTGGAGTTGAATATTAAAGAATTATTAGAAAAGAATTAGGTGGTTTTTGTCCCTGAGTGGGTTTCCACCTTAAAAACTATGTGCATTTGTGTTCCTCTTGTTTACACATTGTAAGTAAACACTCATAATAATTAAAGATTAACTAATGTCTAATGAAAGAAATACCATCACCCCCTCTCGCATTTCCACACAACTCTTCAGACACCAGAGGGAGGATTCAGATAATGTAAATTCTCCTCGATCACCTTTCTTACCAAGAAGTCTCTAAACCAAAATTTCAATTTGTACCACCATTGCAAAAACATCAAAGTTATTCAGACTATCCCCACTTGAAAACTCATATTTTTCCCGAATTTATCCATTGGTTTGTGTCTATTATGTACCCTGGGAAATTTTTTGAAATGAATTGTCAAGGGGAGAATGTTCTACAAGTGTCATCTTAGTTAATTCGTCAAGCCCTTTGTTTCCCTCAGTCGGAGTCATATATCCAATTTTCTGATGATTCCTTGATAGAGTATGATGATAGTATTGCAGGTCAAGATTTTAATCAATTCATTCATTTTCTGAATCCAAATACATGACAGTTTGAACCTGACAGTAAAGAGTTCCCTATGGAGGTTCTTGATATTAAAGTCAAACCAGTGTTGAGCGGCATTGCAAAGATTTTGGGAAAAGACAACGACAGTACAATGGACAAGTCAATTCTTAGGATGTTCACCATGATGATGAAGCCAGGAATGGTGTTGGATAGTCCATCCTATTGGAAAGAAGTTGTTAACTCTCAGCTCATGAGCTTATCATTAACGGGTTCATTCAAGTTTCCCTCACTTTTTGTTTACTTATTTTTATATCAAAATGTAGAATAATTCATGCATCCGGGGTTAAAAATTATGGATATGAATAAGAAGAGGCAATCAGTAATATTTTGGATAGATATAGTGAGAAAAGAGCAGAATGAGAGTGGTTTGTTTTATTTTTTTGGTCAGTTTACGTCTTCTGCATATAAAGTTTTGAATGGAAGTTCTCCCCCTTGTTTTTTGCCTAAAGCTCAAGAGTTTTTGCATTTGGGGGCAAGTTGTAAATTTGGTGATTGGTTTGTCTTTGAATATTATGATGAAACTAGACTTTATGGAGCTAGTGTAGAACTTTATAGGCTTCCTGTGTTTGTGCCTATGAGATTATTTTCTCTGGAGTTTATTAGGAAAAGTCTAAATGTTGACCAAATTCACTTTGTGCCTATGAAGAAGGTTCATATGTTCAAATTGCTAATGGCTGTGGGTCCCTTTATAGTTAATATGAGACAATCATTTGATGAAGTCACTCAGATATTAGATGGAATGCACTTAATGCTAGGATAGAAGTGGGCTTATGATCCCCTTAGTGTCATTTCTAGTAGAAGAATTGATAATGGATATTCATCTTTCATTCATGAGAACAGACCAAATCTAGAAAAAATGGCAAGTAAAGGTGTAGTGAGTTCAGTAAGTTCAAATGTTCAAACTTATGTTATAACAAAAAAATCAAATAAAATAGGTAAAGAGGCAGTTGTTGATTCAGAGGACGAGGAACAAAGAGGTAAGAAGAGAGAAAAGTTTAATGAAGATTCTACAAATACTCAACCTGGTTTTTCATTACAGTTGGGAGATGAAAAAATTGTCCCTGCTTCACCCAGGAAGCATGAGAGCACCCAGGATCAAGTGCCTCTAATTAAACAAATGTTTGCCCAGATTACAGATAGAAATCAGAAGATGAAGGCAAGTATGGAAGCTCAAGCTGAGTACTAGATAGCTCCAGACCAAACAAGACTTCTAACTACAATGGATCTTGAAAAATATCAATTCAAAATTTCCCTTTCACATCCTTCTGATATGTCAATTGGTTCTTCTAACAATTTCAATAATGTAAACTTGACTATAGATGTGAAGAAAATTCCATTGCTAGACAAAGTGAATCTACATATGCAAACAAGTTGGCTGATTGTAAATGACCTAACAAAAACTAATGCAATGGAACTAAAGATAGAGAATATGCTTGGAAATGCAATAAAGCAATTGAAGTTAGAGAAAACCAATTCCAGTTATTTGAAAATCCAAAATGAAGAACTTAAGAAGATCATAGTAAATATTGGAGTAGACCCCAATGATAGGTCTGATGTGTAGAAGCTTCTGCAAAGTGCTAAATTAGAAATATCTGTACTGAAGAAAAAATTGAAATTTCCCACAGGAGAACATTCCATGGCAACAGAAGTTTCAGAGGTGGAAAATGAGAAAGACAAACTTCTTTAGCAGCTCATGCAAAAGGAAGAAGAAATCTCCAAATTGAAGCAAAACTGCATTATCATTGCAAAATCACATTGAAACTCACACTTGTACTTTTTTTTTCCAGATGGCAGTGGAGATCCGGCAGCACAAATATCTCAATTAACCACTGAATGAAGATGGCAGAAATAGATCGGAAAAAGGTAGAATCTGATTTGGAAACAACAACAAAGTTTATAAAAGCTACTGAGGGAGAAGTCAATAAATAGAAAATGGAATGCCAAACTGCTAATGCTGAGATTAAAAATATCAAAGAAGGATTGAAGGGAAATATATCCTTAATATAGGCTAAGGATATCATCTGGAATGATATTATTGAAGAAATGAAAACTATTTGGGATTTTCTGATTGTTATTGCAAAAGAAAAAAGCATTATCAGGGAATTTGAAGAGTAAATCATGACAGACAAACAGAACACAATCAATAGAGCTATTTGGGCAAGGAAGTTCATTAATTTCATTGATTAAAAAACAGATAAGGAATTAGAAAAAAATGAAATTAAAGACGTAATTTTATATGCAGTAGAAATTAACAAAATGATTTTTAAAAATTATTATAGGAAGTCTGCAGAAAAGAAGTCGATTGAGTTAAAGGAAGCAGTGGTTCAATTTGATAAATTATTTGATAAAATAGCAAGAGCAGGTTTGCCATCATGTTGAGGACTTGGAGGTGGTCTTAGGTCATTGAATTCTTGTGAGCCCTTGCTAGTTTTGGCAAAAATTAAGGTAGACAACACTCATGAGAAAACTAAAGTTCTTAAAGGAGAAACAATGATCAATTTCCTTCAGAGACATTTTCAACTATTGTGGCTAGTGAAGACTCTGTTTGTGGAAAGACCATCTTTCAACATAATCACTGCTTTCAGATTGGAGTTTCACAAGCTGCTTCATTCACCAAAGACAAACATAGAAATATGGAAGAAGCACAGAGCCTGGATGATAGATTTACCAAAGGATCCCTCAACTTCAAAGAAGGATAAATCAAACAGTCAAGGAAATGTAGTAGCATCGTCACCAATCCATATTCAACATATAGATCAGGATTTTAATTCCATGTTATTTCCTCTTTTAAAAGAAAAAATGTAATTGTAATAAGAGATTTTGAGGACATGTAATAGATAGTGTACGATGTCCTAAGTAGTTGAAGTAGTTAAGATCAGTTACAACAGTTACAAACTGCTTTCTAGTGTATTTAATGAGATAGAGAAGAAAGAGAAAGGTTTCGAGTTTTTGTTGAGATTCAACAAGATGATGAGCTTAGTGAAAATGAGTCGCCTTTCCACTATGGGTCCGTTGTAGCATACAAGTACAAGTTCGCTTTTAATTATGGCCTATTTTAGACATTATGGTGACTATATTTCAAGTTGCGGATGCTATTTGTGGGATGGTTGATGTTGGAAAATATATGAAAATCTCTAAGGTTCGCATTATTAAGGCTCATTAATAGACTTGATCACATAATAGAAGTGTCGATTATTATTAGTTCTTAATAATAATCCGACAATAAACAACAAATCATTCTTTGAAAATTTAATTTCAGTGAATAGATTTGGAAAATCAGTGGGCTGAAGGAATTACGCAATTCCTAGGGTTTACTGGTGGTTCATGCATGGAGGACTCAGTTATAACTAAAGTGGCAAAGTTATGACAAAGTTGGAAGAGTAGTTCATGGAGTTGTTATTCAGTTTAACTCAGTTAATGGAGTTAAAATCAGTTGAGCTAATTGTATCTAGTCTAACTGAATGATACACTAGTGAGAGTGGAGTGAATTAATTAGTTAATAAATTCACAAATAATAACTCATTAATCAATTGAAAAAATACATTAGTTAAGTACAGTGCATGTCAGTTCCAGTGGAGACCCAGTGGAGAGATATGTGAAAGGGAAAGATGGACTATCTGTTGTGACTATAGTGATGCATTGATTACACCACACACACATTGGAGATGCCAATGAGTATTACGCAGTCAAGGAGAGTGGGATTGCATCGAATTGGTCTTTGTAATCATCTTGGATTGTGCAGTGGAGGAAGGCTATCAGGTGGCAATAAATCGGTGCATGGATTTGCAGATTTCTTCTGAGTAGTGTGTGACGATTGATTGTACTGAGAGCCTGATGTAATAAGCTTTGTATGAGATTGTTACATGATCTCCATGATACATAATATATGATAGTTTGGGTTTTCAGCTTCAGGCTTTCTCGTTAAACAACTTTGTTATATGAAATTGTTTTTTATTGCTTCATGTGTTTGCAAGTGAATGTTTAATTTCTGCAAAAGATTAACAGTGGAAGGATTCTGTATTTAGCAAGAAGATAAAATATTGTTATATCAGGAGAATCTAGATATATACATGCATCTTGTTTATAATTTCTACATGGTATCAGAGCAGTGTTAATTCTTGAAGATTGCAATTGTGAAGAATTTCTAAGTTTGTACTGGTGGACAATTTGAATTTGCTGCAGAAAATTCTTGGTGCGATAGTTGAGTATACATTGAAATGTCTTTCAATGGATTGCGATTGGAGTATGCCTTTGATGGGAGCTCGAATTACATAGCCTGGAAGGATAGGATGGAGGAAGTGCTGGAGGATAATGGACTGAAGGAGATCATTGATAGCAATGTTCCTAAGCCGGGATTTAGCGATGCTGCATTACTTGACGCATGGCAAAAGAAGATAGCAAAGAAAAGAAGAATTCTATTGGAAGGTGTGAAGGACCATATTGTGTCCAGCCTTCAAGGGAAAGCCACTCCATTTGCAATGTGGAAGGCTTTGAAAAATTTGTTTCAAAGTAGCAGCGATCAGAGGAAGTTGGTGCTGAAAGATAAGCTCAGAAAAATAAAAATGGAGAAGGGCGACAGTATTCCAAAATATCTCACGAAGTTTGTCCATTGTATGGATGAACTAGGAAGTGTGGGGATTACTATTGATGATTAAGACTTGGTGAGCTTGGATCTCCTTTGGCTTCTGAAGATTTGGCATAGCTACGAAGACTCTATCAATGGACGAGAGAAACTGTCGGGATGGGAGCGACTTTGGTCGGGTCTCGTGTAGGAGGAGATAAGGCGAGGTACCATGGATGGCTCTTCATCGAAGAATGAAGATGAAGAGAATTGTGCTTTGGCTGCCAAAGCAAGGAAAGGGAAGGGGAAGAAATTTCCTTCAAAATCCGATGCTAAAGGCAAGAAGCAGGATTTGTCCAAAGTGAAGTGTTTTCACTATCATGAACATGGGCATTTCGCCACTAACTGCCCACGGAAGAAGAAGAACAAGAAGGTTGCTAGAGTTGTAGCTGGAGAGGCCTTAGCCTCACATTTTGAACTTGATTTCTCTTTGATCGCATGCTTGGTTGCAAGCTATATGGGATCGGTGTGGTATATTTATAGTGGTGTGTCTTTCCATATGACGGGAGACAAGGAGTTGTTTAGTGACTTGGAGGAGAAGGACCTTCAAATGCATATAGAGATGGGTGACGATGGTCAATACAGTGAGACCGAAATTAGGACCATTACCTTTGAGAGGGATTCTGGTAATCCATTCTTGTTGAAAGATGTTATGCATGTTCTAGGTTTGAAGAAGAACTTGGTCTCGGTCACAACTTTGGAAGACAAAGGTTATGATGATGTTTTCAGTGAGGGAAAAGCTTTCCTTCGACATAAAACAATGGGTCAAACCAAGAGGATATGGATTTGAGTTAAGAATCTATACAAGCTGGAGGTAGATGGTTGCGCTGAAATGATGGGAAAATCAAAAGAAGTGGTGAGCTGGGATGAGGGCGAATTATGGCACAGGAAATTGGGCCATCTTCACCATGGCGCTTTGAAGATTTTGTAGCATATTTCTACTGGACTTCCCAAGGGTACTCTTGCACAGTCAGATCAGTGCAAGGGATGTAATATGGGTAAGTTTTTGAAGACCACCTTTCATGAGAAGGAGAACCGTGCTTCGATGATCCTGGAGAGAATTCACACAGACATGTGTGGACCTTTCTTGGTTGCTCCAACAACAAAACATAGGTATTATGTTATATTTTTTGATGACTATTCTCGTAGATGTTGGATCTTCTTCATGCAGAAGAAGAGAAAAACATTCTCAAATTTCTGTGAGTTTAAAGCATTGGTGGAGAAGGAGTCGGGGAAGCAAGTGAAAGCTCTACGGAGCGATAATGGTGGTAAATACATCTCGGGAAAATTCAAAGACTTCTATAGCAAAGAAGGAATTCGAAGAGAACTCATAGCACCTCATAACCCACATCAGAATGGGGTCGCTGAGAGGAAGAATAGAACGATTGTGGGTGCTACACGAGCGATGTTGCATGACCAGGGCCTACCAATGCACTTGTGGGTAGAAGCATACAACATTGCGGTTTATGTGCAAAACCGTTGTCCTCATAGAGTACTTGGCATGAGTACACCTGAAGAAGCTTTTACTGGTAAGAAGCCTGATATTTCTCATTTGAAGATTTTTGGCTCATCTGTTTACATTCATGTGATGAAGAACGCCAGGAAGAAGCTGGAGCCGACTGCATAAGTTGGGATATTTGTGGGGTACATAGAAACACCCCATAACTATCCTGTGTATTTTCCAGACAATCGGATGACTGTTGTGTGACGGGATATAAAATTCAATGAGGTGAAAGCCATGAAGTTGTCGCTTGAGAGGGAGCTACACTTGCATGCGGAGGAGGAACTTCTTGTTCCCAAAGATGAGCCTCTAGATGTGGATCAACCACAGGAGGAGATTCATGGAGTGGAGGAGTCCACTCATGCAGAACCAAACATCAGACAACGCAGAAAGCGGACCACAGAAGCTGAGAGACTGAAGCTTGATGCGTCACAGAATGTAGGAGTCCCCACATCACAGCACAGACAGAGACAGTCACCTAACCGATTTACTGGATACATGGCTCTTATGAGAAAGTTTATCATGACAGAGCCATCTTCTTTTGAAGAAGCAGTGCAGGAGCCCACATGGGTAGATGCCATGGTGGAGGAGTATGAATCCAATGTCAGAAACAGTGCTTGGGAGATTGTTCCAAGGCCGGTGGGAAAATAAGTTGTAGGATCAAGATGGATCTACAAGGTAAAGAAAGCTGCTGATGGGAGCATTGAGAAGTATAAGGGAAGATTTTTTGCCCAGGGCTTCTCACAGATCGAGGGGATTTATTATGAAGAAAAATTTGCACTTGTCACACGATATTCTTCCATAAGGACTATCATTGCTCTCTCGGCGTAGATGGGTTGGCATGTTCATCAGATGGATATGAAGACTGTGTTCCTTAATGGCATCATTGAGGAAGAGGTGTACATTGATCAGCCTGAAGGATTTGAGATCTTCAACAGTGAGTCGCATGTGTCCAGACTCAAAAGAGCGTTGTATGGGCTGAAGCAAGCACCTTGTGCTTGGTACACACAGATCGACAACTATTTCACTGGACTTGGCTTCACCAAGAGTGAGGCAGATGCAAACCTGTACCAAATTGTGGTGGAGGGTAAGCTTTTAATCATTTTTCTTTATGTTGATGATTTAATACTAACGGGTGATGAGAAGTTGATACACTCATGAAAGGTAGATCTTGCAAAGGACTTTGAGATGAAGGATTTAGGCTTCCTTCATTATTTCCTTGGATTGGAAATATGGCAGTGGGAAGCTGAACTGTTTGTGTCTCAAGGAAAGTATGCCTGGGAGATACTAGAGAAGTTTCACATGTAAGGCTGCAAGCCTATCAACACTCCTCTTCCAGGAAATTGGAGGAGAGAGGATGCTACATCGACAAAGGTAGTGGATTCCACTATTTATCGACAGTTGGTGGGTTCTCTCATGCATTTAGTTAATACAAGACCGGACATATGCTATGCGGTGAACCAAATTTCACAAGCGATGGTTAATCCTACCAAGCTCTTTTGGAAGGCATGCAAGCATATCCTGAGGTATCTCAGGGGCATATCTGAGTATGGTTTATGGTACAGACAGACGAATGAGGTGAAGTTTCATGGCTTCACGGATGCAGATTAGGTAGGCAGCCCAATGGATAGAAAGAGCACATCCGGATGGATTTTCAGTATCGGATCTACGTCAGTTTCTTGCTACAGTAGGAAACAAAGATTCGTGGCACTCAGTTAAGTAGAAGTAGAATACATGGCAGCAAGTCAAGCTGCATGTGAGGCTATTTGGATGAGGAAGATCCTGGTTGGTTTGTTCGGTCAACATTTAGATCCTACAATGATACATTGTGATAACTAGAGTTGCATTATACTCTTGATTAATCCTTTGTTTCATGATAGATCTAAACATATTGATATCTGGTATCATCATATCAGAGATTTTGTGCAGCGGAAGATCATGTTGCTTCAGTGCATTCCTACGGAAGATCAACATGCAGATATTTTGACGAAGGCACTCACCAGGAGAAAATTCGAATACCATAGAGGTAGGATCGGGGTGAAGGATAATCCCTATCTTGTTGAGAGGGAGTGTTGAGATTCAACAAGATGACGAGCTTAGTGAAAATGAGTCGCCTTCACTAAGTGGGCCCGCAGGCTATTTTTGGCGCAAGTCTATTTTTAGACATGGTGATCATATTTCAGAAGTTGTAGGATGCTATTTGTGGATGGTTGGTCAAGTTGGAAAATAGATGAAATTCTATTTTTAGAATATTGGGCGAAGTCTATTTATGGATCGTTGATCTAAAAATAGAAGTGTCGATTATTATTAGCTCTTAATAATAATCCGACAATAAACAACAACTTATTCTCTTGGAGCACTTAATTTCAGTGCATAGATTTGGAAAATCAGTGGGCTGAAAGAATTACAAAATTCCTAGGGTTTACTGGTGGTTCATGCATGGAGGACTCTAATGAGAGCTGAAGTGGTAAATTTATGATAGAGTTGGAAGAGTATTTCATGGAGTTGTTATTCGGTTTAACTCAGTTAATGGAGTTAAACTCAGTTGAGCTAGTTGTATATAGTCTAACTGAATGATAAACTAGTGAGAGTGGAGTGAATTAATTAGTTAATAAATTCACAAATAATAACTCATTAATCAACTGAACAAATACAGTAGTTAACTACAGTGCATGTCAGTTCCAATGGAGATCCAGTGGAGAGATAGGTGAAAGGGCAAGATGGACTATCTGTTGTGACTATAGTGATGCATTGATTGCACCACACACACATTGGAGATGCCAATGAGGATTACACAGTCAAGGAGAGTGGGATTGAATCGAATTGGTCTTTGTAATCAGCTTGGATTGCGCAGTGGAGGCAGGCTATCAGGTGGCAAGAAATCGGTGCATGGATTTGCAGATTTCTTCTGATTAGTGTGTGACGATTGATTGTACTGAGAGCTTGATGTACTAAGCTTTGTATGAGATTGTTACATGATCTCCATGATACATAATATATGATCGTTGGGGTTTTCAACTTCAGGCTTTCCTGTTAAACAACTGTGTTATGTGCAATTGTTTTTATTGCTTCATGTGTTTGCAAGTGAATGTTTAATTTCTTCAAAATATTAACAGTGGAAGGATTCTGTATTTAGCAAGAAGATAAAATATTGTTAGATCAGGAGAATCTGGATATATACATGTATCTTGTCTATAATTTCTACAGTTTTGAACCTTCAGACTGCAATTTTTGTACTAAGATTTCAAATGATAAATGAATGAGAAGGAAGTTTCTGGCATTTGTTGATGTTGATATTTCTTCAAGTTTACATTCTATGTTTTCTATCTCTGAATAAAATGAAGTCATGAAGCTGCAGGTCTCTTTTTACTTGTGTGAATAAGAGTTAAAACCCTTAATAGGCATCCCTTCATTTTAACTGTTCCTTTCTTATAATTCTTCTGAAGTTCGAGGTGACATATTCTGTGCAACAACATATCAGTTTGGGCTTCTTTCTTTCATGTTCTTCTGATCATTCCATTCCATATCAACGGATAATAGCATTGTGGAACATTCATTATATTTGATCTTTGAGGGTTTAATGATTAATATTTGAGGGTGATAAAATAAAGATATATATTTCTGTGACATAATTATACAAATGTCTTAAGCACTGATTCCTTATCACAGCTAAGGGATTGTTTCTTAAGGTACAATAATGATTAATCTCAAATTATTTCCTTCTACTATTCTTATTGTCACCCTTGTTAGTTTTGTCATCTTTTCATATTGATTATATGAAAAGGATAGTTGAAATCATAAACCATTTAAATATTTATCTCAAACTATTGCACTAAACATCATGCATTGTCTCTCTTGCACTCCAATATTAATATTTTGAGTTACTATAACACAAAAATCAATGTAAATTGTCAATAATTTTGTGTGCTTACACTGAAATCAATGCACAATGTTAATCCAATCACTTTAAAATGTACCATCATACATCCAATTACATAAAATAAAAAATCAACGTCTACATTGAAATAAATTCATCTAATGCAAACAATCAAATAAGATTAGAAAACAACATCTACACTAAAATCAATGCATCGAATGCAGGAAATCAAATAGGATTTGAAATCAACATCTACACTAAAATCAATGCATCTAGCGCAAGTAAGAAAATAAGATTAGAAACCAACATCTACATTGAAATCAATGCTTCTAGTGCAAGCAATCAAATAGGATTAGAAATCAACATCTACACTAAAATCAATGCATTTAGTGCAAGCAATCAAATAGGATTAGAAATCATCTACATTGAAATCAATGCATCTAGTGCAAGCAGTCAAATAATATAATTAGAAATCAACTTCTACACTGAAATTAATGCATCTAGTGAAAGAAATCAAATAGGATAAGAAATCACCATCTACACTGAAATTAATGCATTTATTGCAAGAAATCATAGACGATTAGAAATCATCTACATCAAAATCAATGCATCTAGTGCAAGCAATTAAATATAATTAGAAATCAATATCTACACTAAAATAAATGCATCTAGTGCAAGCAATCAAATAGTATTAGAAATCACCATCTACATTGAAATCAATGCATCTAGTGCAAGAAAACTTCTTCCCTCTCTCCCCCCTCCAACTACATCTCTCTTTCCCTTCGTCTCTCCACTCTCTCACATCCTTCCTCTCTCTCCATTTCTCTCCCACCTCTCTATCTCTCTCTCTCTTCACCCTCCAACTCTGTTACTATATCCATCCCTCTCTCCTTCTCTCCTCCCTTCTATGCATCTCTCTTTCTTTATCTCTTTATCTCACCCCAAGATATGCATACTCTGTCTCCATCTCTCCCTTGTCACTCCATCTCTCTCTCCACTTCTCAATCTATATGTATTTCTCCTTCCCTCCCTCTCTCCCCCTCCAACTCCATCTCTCTATCCCTCCCTATCTCCTTCTATCTCCCTCACTCTCTCTCTCTCTATCTCTCTCTCTCTCTCTCTCTCTCTCTCTCTCTTTGCCCTCCAATTTTTTCTCTTCCCCCATCACTCTCTTCCTTTCTCTCAATTCCTCTCTCTTGTCCTTCCTCTCTCACCATTTCTCTCCTACCTTCCTCTAAATTTTCCTCTCTCTCTCTCTCTCTCTCTCTCTCTTCCATCCAATCCTCTCTCTCTCTCTCTCTCAACATCTACACTAAAACCAATGCATATAGTACAAGAAATAGAATAGGAATATATGTCACCATACACACTAAAATAAATGCATCTAGTTCAAGAAATCATCTTCTCTATCCTCCCCTTCCAACTTCATCTCTCTTTCCCTCCCTCTCTCTAGTCTCTCACATCCTCTCTCTCTTCCTTCCCCTCTCTCCATTTATGTCCCACCTCTCTCTCTCTCCAACTCTATTACAATATCCATCCATCTCTCCTTTTCCCCCCATTCCCTCCATATCTCCTTATTTTTTGCTTTATCTCACCCCCAAACATACACATACTCTCTATATTTCTCCCTTGTCACTCCCTCTCTCTTTCAAATTCTCACTCTCTATGTATTTATTCTTCCATCCCTCATCTCCCCCTCAAACTCCATCACTCTATTCCTCCCTCTCTATTACCCCATCTCTCTCTCTCTCCCTCTCTCTTTTCCCTACAATCCTCTCTCTTCCCCCATCACCCTCTTCCTCTCTCTCGTCCTCTCTAAGTGCCTCTCTCTTCCATCCAATCATCTCTCTCTCTCTCTCTCTCTCTCCATCTCATCCTCTCTCATCCCCCATCACTCTCTCTCTCTCAAACTATGTTACTATATCCCTCCCTTTCCCCTTCTCTCTCCTTATTTTCCCCATTCTCTCCATATATCATTATTTGTCTCTTTATCTCACCCCAAAATATACAAACTCTCTCTCCATATCTCCATTTTCACTCCCTCCATATCTCCTTATTTTTCTCTTTATCTCACCCCAAAACATACACACACTCTCTATATTTCTCCCTTGTCACTCCCTCTCTCTCTCCACTTCTCACTCTCTATGTAATTATTCTTCCATCCTTCATCTCTCCCTCCAAATCCATCGCTCTATCCCTCCCTCTCTCCTCCTATATCCCTCCATCTCTCCTCCTCTCTCTCTTCCTTCCCCTATCTCCCTTCCTCTCCTACCTCCCTCTCTTCCCCCATATCTATCTCTCTCCCTCTCTCTTTTCCCTAAAATCCTCTCTCTTCCCCCATCGCTCTCTTCCTCTCTCTCGTCCTCTCTCTCTCTCTCTCTATCTACCCTCTAATCCTCTCTCTCCCCCCATCACTCTTTCTCTCTCTCTAAAACTATATTACCATATCCCTCCCTTTCTCCTTCTCTCTCCTTCTTTTCCCCATTCTCTCCATCTATGCTTCTTTGTCTCTTTACCTCACCCCCAAATATAAAAAATTCTCTCTCCATATCTCCCTTTTCACTCCCTCTCCCTCTCCACTTCTCACTCTCTATGTTTTTCTTATTCCCTCCCTCTATCCCCCTTCAAATCCATCTATCTATCCCTCCCTCTCTCCTCTTCTCTCTCAAGTCCTCCCTCTCTCTCTCTCAGCCCTCTAATCCTCTCACTATCTCCCTCCATCTCTCCTCCTCTCTCGCCCCTCCATATTTATGTCTCCCTCTCCCTCTCTTACCCTTCTCTACCTCTCTCACTCCTCTACCTCTCTCTCTCTTCATTCCTCCTCTCCCCTCTCCATGAGTTTATCCTCATCTCTCCCTTGTCACACCCCCTATCTCTTCACCTCTATCACTATATGTATTTGTTCTTCCCTCTCATATATATCTAGAGTTAACATATATCCTAATATATTAATGTATATTATAATATAGCAAATTTAATATTGTATTAATCCAAAGTTATTAAATTTAATAATATTAATATGAATATTAAATTTAATAATAATAATAATATTAATCTTTTAATATTAATATTAGGGCTAATAATGTTTTTTTTTGGCATGGTATTAACAATAATTTGGCCCATAGGCTTCACCTAAATAAAAATTGTTTTTGGAGTGTTGGTAAATATAAAGAGGTTTATGGAGTAAATATCAAAAGAGGTTTTATTTATTTACCATACCTCTTTTATTTACCATGGTATTCTGCCCATAGGATTGATATATAAATAGTTCTTGATTTATAATGATATTCGATATGTTTTTATATATTTATCATGCCTCTTTATACCTCCTTTATATTTATTTATTTATTTACCATAACTCTTTTATAAATATGGTATTTGGCCCATGTTATTAATAATAATTTGTCCCGTGGTATTTGGCCTATAGGCTTCACCTAAATAAAACCTCTTTTTTTAATTTTTGTAAATATAAATAGGTTTGTGGAGTAAATATAAAAAGAGGTTTTATTTATTACCATATCTTTGGAGTAAGTATAAGAATATTTTTTATTTATTTAGCATACCTCTGGTTTATTTATATTTATATTTATTTACCATACCTAAACATCTTTACATTTTAAATTTATGTTATGTTTATACATAATAATAAGTAGGTTTATTTTTAAATAGGACAAACATTGTATCAAAAATGTTAAATTTTAAACATTACATTTACTTTTACATGTTTACTTTTTTATGTGAGATCTATTGTAGAGATAATACATTGTTATATTTTAATAATTAATCTTACCCTATTAAAAAGGTTAAAAAGTTATATATAATATAAAGAATCAAGTTATATATGATTTAAGATTCAAGTTAATGTTTTGGCTGACATTAGCAAAATTATTTTTATTAATTTTTTAGGATGTGACAATCTTACACATCGGGGTCATACTCGGCTGTAGATTGTGCCTCTCGGTGCAACAAGGTAGAATATGAAGCATTGATCACCGGTCTCAATATTTTGAAGAAACTGGGTGCAAGAAGAATTTAAGTACATGGCATCTCTGAACTTGTGATAAAACATGTGAAAGGGGAATACCAGGCCCGACATACACGAATGAGAGCATACAGGAATGTTGTACTAAATATCCTAAATATTTTTCCAGAATACACTTTGACAGTAGTACCAAGAAATCAGAACATCATGGAAGATTCACTTGCTACATCAACAAGTAATTTTAAAGTCCTAATATTTTCTAACAGAAAATTTAAAATTCATGTGACGTCGGCCTACAGTTCCTGATAACTTGCAATATTGGTAAGTATTTTGGGATGATCAACAAGTTAATAATTTTTTGCAAAGTGAAGGTGAGTTTGAGAATTATGCAATCGAAAAGGTTTATGAAAAATATGATCAGGTTATTAAAGCAACTCAGGTTGATATACTAGAGCTGAAGGACAACAATATTCCAAAAGGTCTCATACCTTTGGAAGAATTGTTCGATCAGGATGATGTAGCGAGGAAGTCGACATTAGTTCCTACAGAAAAAGGTGTGGAGGACATAAACATTGGGACAACATACAAGCCCAATATGGTTAAACTGTCCAGGTCTTTGTCTCTTGAGGTAAAGGACAAATACATTGATTTACTTTCTAAATTTTTTGATGTTTTCGAGTGGGATTATGCAAACTTAAAGGTCTATAATAAAAACATCATACAACACACCATTCCCATTAATCTTGATCAAAAGCCCTTTCAGAAAAATTTAAGAAGGATCAACCCAAGGTTGCTTCCATCAATTGAAAAATAAGTAAACATGCTCTACAAGTCAGGTATCATTGTTCCTATAAGGTTTTCTGATTGGATATATAATTTAATCCCTGTAAGAAAGAAAATGGGTGAAATAAGGCTTTGCATAGACTTCATAAATTTAAACAAGGTGTCACTGAAAGATAATTAACCCATTCCCAAAATCGATCACATCTTACAAAGAGTAGTTGGGGCATCCCAAATGTCTTTGCTTGACAGATATTCGGGGTATAGTAAGATTTTGGTACATGAGAAAGATCAGGACAAAACTGCCTTCACTACACCTTGGGGTACGTTCAAATATGCAAAGATGCCATTTGGACTAAAGAATGCAGGGGCTACCTTTCATCGTGCAATGGATATAGCATTTTTAGATGAGAAATATGTTTTCCTAGTGGTATATTTAGATGATTTTACAATCTTTTCCCATTGAAATGATGAACACTTATATCACTTAAGGATTTTTTTTCAGAAATTCATGAAGTTCAGAACCTCTCTTAATCTGAAAAAGATATTTTTTTCCATGGAAGAGGGAAAACTTCTCGTTCACATCATCTCTAAGGATGGAATCCGGATTGACCCTTCTCGGGTTGAGGCAATTCAACAGATTGATTTTCCACAGAGCAAGAAATAAATTCAGGCTTTCAATGGTAAGATGAATTTCTTACGCAGATTTATTCCAAATTTGGCTAAGCACCTTCAGGAAATGACCAACATGTTGAAAAGGGATAATGAGTTAAAGTGGTCCAAGGATGCTAAGAAGTCCTTTAACACAGTGAATTTTGATTTCACTACTGCCCCTGTTTTAATAAGCCCGTATTACACTCTTGATTTTATTATATTCTCATTCGCTTCCGAGCACACCATAGATGCAGTCTTAATGCAAAATAAGGACAAGATGTAACAACCCATTGAATTTTTCAATCGAACCATTAGGGATGCAGCTCTTCGTTACAATATCATAGAGAAATGGGCCTTGGCTTTGATAAAAGCATTGAAGGATTTCTGTGTCTATATTTTACATTCTCATACTTTGGCTTATGTATCTAATGCAACAGTCAAATATGTTATTATGTAGACAAATCCGGAAGGAAGAAGAGGTAAATGGATAGAAGCGATGTTGGAATATGACCTCGAGATCAAGCCCACAAAGCTAATCAAAGGTCAAGGTTTAGAAAAATTTATGACTGAGTCAAATATGCATGTTTTAGATATCAATATTATTACAACATTATCTGATGAAGAACACGATGTCACTTTGATACAGGTATCTGATATGTTTCTTTCGACACCTTGGTATTCTGATATAATATATGTACTTCAGTATTTGAATCCTCCTCCAGGCATGTCTAAGAGTAAGGGTAGGTCTTAAAAGTTGAAAGCTTCAAAATATTGAATTTTGGACAACACCCTTTATTGGAAAGATCCAGGAGGTTTATTGCTGAATTGTTTGGTTGAGAGTGAAGCCCAAGAAGTTATGAATTGTTGTTATAAAGGATACTGTGGGGGCCAACTTTTTTGGAAGACCATGTCTAATAAAGCATTGAGAGTGGGATACTATTTACAGATTTGTACAAAACAGTGATGAGTTGCCATGAGTGTCAAGTTTTTCAAGGTAAAAGAAAACTTCTTCCATTACATCTGCAGCCTATTTCAATTCATGCACCGTTTCAGTAGTGGGGACTTGACTTCATTAGAGATATTCACCCTACTTCATCCACACATCACAAATGGATATTGAAAACCACCAACTACTTCACCAAATGGATCGAACAACAAGGCAAGAAACAAATATTGTAATCATTCAGTTTTTGGAGACTAACATATTGTCTCAGTTTGGTTGTCCTCATAATATTATTACCGACAATGTGACAACGTTTAAAAAAAAGGATGGTTGATTTTTGTGAAAAATATAACATCAAGTTGGGGCACTCAACCACCTACTATCTGCAAGGTAATGGTTTAGTAGAGTCCTCTAACAAATCCTTGATAAATAGCATAAAGAAGATGCTGGAGGCCAACAAGAAGAAATGGCACAAAAAGCTTGTGAATGCCTTGTGGTACGACAAGGTGAGTAGTAAGAAATCTATCAGAATGGCCCCTTTTCAGTTAGTTTATGTAATAGACACTATTTTCCAACATCACTTGCAGTCTCGTTCATGAAATTGTTGCAAGAAGCCAGAAGTGAGGATAATGATGTACAACGTCGGATCAATCAGATGATCCATCTTCAGCAGACGAGAGATGAGGTATTTCATAACACCTCAAAGCTTCATGAGAAGATAAATAAGGTGTATGACTGTAAGAACAAATCAGATAAATTTAAACTTGAAGATGTAGTCCTCCAATGGGATGCAAGGAATGAGGAAAAATGGAAGCACAAAATGTTTGAAAACTTATGGAAAGGGCTCTACAAGATCTCAGCTATTCAAGGGAAAAATTATTTTCTACTACAAGAGATGAATGGAGAAGAATATTTGGGAGGACTAATCAACAATAGGATTCTTAAGCATTATTATTCTTGATGCAGTTTTTAGATTTCTCAATATCATTGTAAATATCAGTTTGACTTTCATTGCAAAGTGTGAAGCGGAGGATCACCGAAGCTTGGGGCCCGAAGTGAAGGCTATAAATTTTCATTGGTTTTCTGTTGTTTTCAAAGTCAAGCCAGTCTTCATTCAATTTTTAAAGTTAGTTTTTAGTCAGTTTGAGTTTGTCACAAATCCGTTTGAGCTTTCAGTTTTCAGTTAGTTTTTAGTATTGGAATCCATGCCCAAGGGATTGGCACTTGGTCTACGGTCTTCTTAGCACCTCCAAGGAGATACCATCCCCAGCTGGAGCCAAAGTTAGTGTCAGTATTTTCATCCTTCCACCAGTGATCAAAATTAACTCTTTCATTATCATTTTAGGGGTCCCATTCAGAATTTTTTTATCATTCCACTAGGTCATGCAAAAATTTGGTCACTTGGTGCAGATTCTCATCAAAGTTCACTCTTTTCAAAAATTTCATTTAATCACTTGCTGACTCACTTTTTCACTTGTTGAGTGTTCATTATTTCATGAGATTACATCACCTATTCAGCCATGTCATCATGAATTCCAGTCAGTCAAGGTTCCCATTAGGTCTTAGGCTTTTCAAGGTCCAATAACACACCATTTCCATTGCATAAGACCAACAAATAAGAGAGTTATCAAATAAAATTATCTTTACCATGTAAAGATGATTTGTAAGGAATAATTTTTATTTCAAGTTGTAATTTTTATTTCAAAATGTAATTTTTATTTTTCATTATGTAATTTTATGTCAGTCAATTTGTAATAAGTTCATGGCTCCCAAGCTGCCAACTCAAAGTTCCATATGCCAAAGCATCAAAATATCAAAATATAAGTGTCTCAATCCATCAAATGATCAATTGTCAAAGAATGAAGTCATAGTGAAAAGGTATAGTTTCAAAGTTTAAATATGAATGTGAAGAAGGTAAAGTGGGTCCCAAGGCCCAAAACATCAAATCCATCAAGTATAAAGCTCATCAAGACATCAAATTCACTCTTATTTGTTCCTCAAAACATCGAGCCATCACTTCCATAGCTTTAATTTCTAGTTTGAGGGGCAAAAGAGTAATTTATTTGGTGGCACTGCGCTCCTGGACAAGAGGCGCTGTGCTCTTGTAACTAGAGATGCACACCTGTTACACAACATTTTGTCACCGTCCCTGCAATCCCCATCCCACACATTAGAGGACCATTTGTGTGACTTATATAAAGTATCATGTCTTGCAAAGACCATCATTGCATCCCTTGCCATGAGTAAAACATTCATTATGTGGACAATTTCCTTGAGCAGACCATCAGAAACACATGTTTTTGGGTTGGCGCTGGTAGGTCGTTATGCCCTCGCGCCAATGAGGAAAATTAACACTGAGCCCCGCGCCCTTTGGTGCTATGTCCCAGTGATCTACCCACACCAAGATATTTTTGGAATGTTTTTTAAATATAGAGGCAAAGTTTCCATGCTAACAACTTCGTGGGCGAGTCAACTTGGGTGGTTCGACTGAATAACCACGAACACCCTCCTTTGGCCTCTTGTTTCCACCTTTTGGGGGAACCTCCCAAAGGATAAGGCCTCCATTCCATCATTGTAGGGATCCCAACCTCCTCCTCTCCCTCTATAAATAAAGCTATCTCCCATTGATACACTAGCTGAACGATTGTAGCTGAACAATTGAATAGCTAAGAGGAATTGCTGAACATTTTGTTGGTGAGATAGAGCAGAGAAAGAGACCTTTGTCGAGAGAGAGCTTAGGCTTGTGTCCTCGCCTCATCCTAATTCCTTGATGATCCTTTGAGACGTGCTTCGACTGAACCCGCTGAAGGAGGCTACGACGTCAAGGCTCTGGTTGTAATATCTTTCTTTCTATTTATATATACATGACTAATGTCTGGTTCGCATCTTGTGTTAATATGTTTTATTTTACGCAATATGTTTAATTTTCCTTCACTGATTAGCTATTTATGAATGCAATTATTGTCTTGTATGTTGCTTTTGTCCTTTGATATTTGTGTAGGAATCCGAGTACATTGCTGAAGGAATGCAACCTGTTGGGACAGAGATCAAGAGGTCACCACTGCTACAGCTGTGACAATCGCATTGGACTACAGGTAGGACAATCTATCCCAACCTATTTCATTCGTTAACTAGGAACCTACACATTAGCTTGTTCCCTTGTTGCTAGACACACTCTAGGTCTATAGGGATCATATCTGTCCGTAGAGAGGATTTACCTACTCAAAAATTTGGCGACTCTGTTGGGGATCAGTGTGAGTTTTTCGTCTCATTCCTCATTTGGAATTTGCCTTATCGAGTCGACTTCGGTCCTTTGATTGCTGGTATTTTTTTTTTTTGGTTTGCTTGACTATTTGGAATCCTCATGTTCAGCTCCAAAGTGTCAATATTGACCTCTTCTCACTAGTTTTTTCATTTTCCCATAGTTTTCTGACTTAGTGTGGGTTTTCTTTGAACAGTCGTGCCAATTGGCGCTTGTTGCCTTTGTTGCAGTAGCGCCAACCCCTGTTTGGTGCGGATTACCGCCTAACAGTCGCGTTGAATCCTGTAGGATTTGGTTTTACCTTCCCTTTGAGTTTTTGGTCAGTTGTGCTTGACTCTGGGTTGTTTCTGTGATTTGAAATTGGTCTTTTAGGATCGTTTTGACTACTGTAGGCTTGCTCTCCTCAACTGTTTGTCCATTGTATCATCAGTGAGGTTCGTAGCCTTAGGTTTGAGTGTGTTTTTATGTCTGTATTGCTTTTGAATTATTCATTTTAAGATCTCTACATTCTCAGTGCTCCAAAATAGTGTTCACTTTTATTTTTAATGTAATAGTGCATAGTATGCTTCATTCATTCAAAAAACAAAAAAATTTCATTCTTTTGTTTGCATCGAAAATGAAAAGTTCTTTTTCAAAACTAGCTCTTACTGAACTAGGAAAGAGTTTTTTGTTTCTCGTTTGGTTGTATTATATGCATTAGTGGAATTATTCTTATGATGTCATCATTTTCTGCTTTATGAAAGGTCTCTCTCCTTCTCTTAGTTAGCATTCATCGAATGAAAATGATGTTCTTTTGCATGTAGTGTGCATTTAGGAATTCGAGACTCCATTCAGTAGGGCCTTGAAACTGAAACATTAATTCAAGATAAGCCTTAAAATTAATTCAATCAATCTAAGGAAACATTGGAACCTAATGCAAACATTTTAGAGGTCTAGGTTAGTGACGTGTTCTGACGTCATTAAACCTAGTAGCTGTCGCTCGCCACCTAGCTTTAGACAACACTAGTATGGACTTGTGCTCCCCGTATCGTCGCGTATATAAAGGGAGACCCTCATAGGTTGCAATCCTTTATCCATAGGAAGCCAAGTCTGTTGTCCTGTAACCATGATACACTGAACACATCATTCGGGGAGACTTCCTGCATGTACGTCAAGTCCTTGGTCATTTCCCTTTCATTTGATCACCAAGGTATATATGGCAATTCATGGAAACTTGGTACACCCTCTTGCTTAGATTACCTGAGTAGTCATTTCGATCTTTTCGTGACTCCTTAAAATGTGAAAATATCATCGAGCTCTTTTCCTTTCACGCTCATTTCAACCTGAAAGTGATAGAGTCACCTTTTGCTTGTTTCTCGACTCTTAAAATATGAAACGACAAAGTTTTGTTTTAGTGTCTTAAAATATTAACTTCCCACGAAATATTCTTGGTTAAAGCTATATTCCTTAGCGTTTTTTTTTTCGGTTGTTTCCAATGGAAAATTTTCCGGAGTTTACCAACCAAGGAATCCCCTCTTAAGGGAATCCTGGTCCTTTTCCTTCTTTTGGGAATGTTAGTGCTCCTTATATGGCAACATTGTCCCTTCCTGGGTTAACTATTGGTTTTCCCATGTGGTTATTCTCCACCTCTGTGGTCTCGAGTATTCCGCTCTATGTAAAACCATCTCCTCCACCTGAACAACATCATGTTGATTCTAAGGTGGACCTCTCCCCTTCTTCGCCTATTTCTTCGTCCTCCTCTTCTACTTCACCTGGTGAAATTCTGGATTCTAGTAACCTGGTGGCTAAGAAGAAGAAGAAGAAGATGAAAAAGAAGAAGTCAGATAAGAGAGAGGCCAAATCTGCGGCTATTGCGCCTAAGAACCTTCCCTTGATAAATCATCCATCCTTCCACGGAAAGTCAAATTATATTGCATGTTGTGAAAAGGTGATCACTTTCTTCGATACTGTCCTAGAATTCCCAAGGTACTTGAAGCATGGTTCGACGGTCGTCTGCCATTGCCTTTGGCTTTTGGAAGTCATATTGGTGGAACATCTTCGACTAGCATTGATAAGACTCATAAGAAATAGGGTAATATTACCAATCCCTTTAAGTTGTGTGAAAGGCATCATCCCATTCACCTTTTTCCATACATGGATGAAGCCACAGGAGTGTTGGACAACCCTACTGTTTCTGCACCCTGCCTTCTAGCTGGTTACCAGAAGCTTTCTTGGAGTCCCTCGCTAGTTTATTCGACGATTAGTCAAGAGTCATCCTTGGTCGATCCCGTTCCCTTGGAAAGTAAAATTCATGAATCCATTCTCGACCAACCATTGGTCGTGGAATTGGTCAATCTGATACAACCCATGGTTCATTAGGCCTTTTCCATCGAGAGAGGATCTCATCCCTCTCACTTTATTCTTGTATCTTCAGATTCCTCAGGCCTAGAGAAAGATCCTCCTATCTCGGTGACTCAAGAAGTTTCTATTCCTGCTCCCATGTTTGTGGTCCAGGAGGATGCTCATCTTGCTTCGGTAACACCAGGGGATGACCATCTCAGTTCAATGGTACCCCCTCCAAGTATTTTGGTCGCTTCCTTTGATTGGAGTTGATTTGCAGGATACCACCTTCCTTCTTATATGCCTTTTGAGATCATGGTATAGCCCTTTGATGTGGCCATATCTAGCACAATTATAGATGAAGGCATGTCTGTTAGTGTTCTATATTCAACTACTTGGCAAGCTTTTGGTTTCCCACCGCTTGTACCTGTTACACAGAATATTTTGGCATTTAATAGAGGAACCAGTCAACCGTTAGGGATCCTTCCAAAGTTGCTAATCACTTTGGGAGGGAAAATCATCTGTATAGACGTGATGGTTGTTCCAGGCCCTTTGCAATTTAATTTACTCTTGGGGCGTGACTATGCTTATGCCATGGGTGCACTCGTCTCCTCCCTCTTTCGTGTGACCTGTTTCCCACACAAAGGTCAGATTGTGACCATTGATTAGCTTTCATTCTTTTCTCTTGAGGTGGCAGCTAGCCCACAATCATCCCTGCCAGATTTTTATCTGCCGGTTGTATCTTCCCCACCACGAGTTAATTGTGTAGCCACTTGTTCGTTGACCTCATCTGGTGATGATACCATCGAGTACTGTTTACTAGGGGCATTCGGTCATGATTTCCGAGATGTCGTTCTCTCATGAGATGCGAAAATCTTGGAAGCCATGACTTCTTATTCATCATTATGAGTTGTCTTTCAAAGCATAGTTTGTTTTCTTGTGTCAACCTCCTTAAAAATTGAAACAAGCCTCTTTTGGAGCAGAGTTTGTTTTATTGTGTCAAGCTCCTTTAAAAATGAAACAAGATATTTTGAGGATAGTTCATTTTCTATGTAAACCTTGTTAAAAAATGAATTAGGTCATGAGGATAGTTCTTTTACTGTGTCAACCTCGTTAAAAAATGAAACGGGTTCCCTTTCCCATTCGAGTCTTTTTCTTATCTCGTAATTTGAACCTTCACTCCATCTGCTTTTCATTCATTGTAGTTGGACTGAAGCTTGGGGGGCATATAACTTGAATTGAGTCACCATGTTGGGGGTATGGCCACTTTTAAAGTATAGTTTACCTTTGTTTTAAGCTTGTGTAAAAATGAAACCAATTTCAAGTAGAGTTTCCTGATTTCATGCTTGTGTAAAAATGAAACCATTACCATTTTACCTCTCGTGATTGCCATTTGATCAGCCTGTTTGTCCAGATGAGCCTTGGTTTTCTTATTCCACTGTTACCATCTGCTTGGCTGATCATACACCTTCACTTGGTTGTTTCACTCATTCTTGGGGAACCACTGCAATGAGTGGTCTTGTTAGCCTGCCTCTTAACCTTTACTTGTCCTGAGTAGTTCCACCATCACCAAAACCCGTTGCTATCCTTTATACCACTCGTTCCTCTAGGAGGAGTCATCTTTCAGATCTTTTCTGATTCTCGAAATTTAAAAATATTGCTAAGACTCTTGTCATTTTGAACTCGTTAAATGGATGCGAAACAATATCTACCTAGTATACGTTTACCCCTTTTTTTGGGCTGGGATGGATTATTTACGAAAAATGAATACCTTAGCCTATCACGACTAAGAGGTTCTCTCTGATATTGTTTTCTACCTTTTTGGATCTGAGGGACTATTTACGAAAAGGGACCTGCTGGAGTTTTATTTTCTGCTTCTTTTCAAACTCTCTAAACATGAAAAGATGTCGAGTTCTTCCTTTTTCAGACTCGTTAAAACCTGATCACATTAGAAATCATCACCATGAAGTTAACTGAGTTCCTCCTTCCTAGGGCTCGTAAAATGTACTAGGATGGATTTGTCTGAAGGACAAAATTACATGAAAAGCATATGCTATCCCCTTCAAGCTTGTTTTTCAAAAAATAATTGGGGTACTCGCCAGAAATGGCGGGGGAAAATGGAACCAGTTTCTCAGTTGTGTCAGTAGTATGTTGCTCTTGAACATGACACTCATCTGCATTTGTGTCGGGTTGGGGACATCTCATTTCGTCATTATTGCCTCCATGGGTTTGGGTTATCTTTTTTGATCTCTCATCTGCTCTTTTCCACACCATCATGACCTCATATCCCTTGATGTCAAATACTGCCAAATCCATAGTCATATCGCGCTGATATGTTCAAGAGAAGTTTTCCTTTGCAGTTTTCAACCTCCCTCTGAGCCTTTTTTTGGTCCTGATTCACTATCTTCATGTTCCTCTGTCTCGCATTGATGATGTGGGAAACATTATGGCCCTCCTTTGACAGGGTCACTTCCTGTCGACTTCAGCTCATTATCCAGGAAGTTGATCTAGAGATTCCTTTCCGATACCTTAGAGCTTGCATGCCTCAATGGAAAGTTCTTCGCATTCGACGACAGGTCCACATCATTGGCCTTCGATTGAGTGATTCTGCGGATGTTTGACACCAGATCATTGTTCAAATTTCGTGGATTGTACCTATTGTACCTTGAGAGCCATCATCATTAATGGTGGTATCTCTCGTTCCTGTTAACAACTTTCATCATTGGCTGGTAATCAGGTGACTTTCTTGCATGTTCGACTTCAGTTCGCATATTCGCATGCTTGAATTTGTACTTGTTCGAGTTGAGATGGAGCGCAAGCCCTTAGGTTTTGTCTGATAAGATCCGCGCTATGGGATATTGTGGTTTATCATGACTTATTGCATGATTCTTTTGATTGGATGGCTCTGACCATACCTGAGTCTATTTGCTAATCCTTACTGCTGGATGGCTGCGTCCATACATCGGATCTCAGTTTTTATGTACTCTATTATGGATCGTTGCTCCCATGCCACATGTTCATGTATCAAAGATATCAGTTGTAGTTGTACTTGCAGGTCTTCTGACAATGGTGTTTTGTTCGAATGCGTTCTCATAAAACATTTCACCCCTCCCTCTCTCTTGGACCTCATGCTTTAGGGGGCATCTGTTACGCAACATTTTGTCACCATCCCTGCAATCCCCTTCCCGCACATTGAAGGACAATTTGTGTGACTTATATAAAGCATCATGTCTTACAAATACCATCATTGCATCCCTTGACATGAGGAAAACATTCCTTCTATTGAAAATTCCTTGAGCAGACCATCAGAAACACATGTTTTTGGGTTGGCACTGGTAGGCCGTTATGCCCTCATGCCAATGAGGAAAATTAACACTGAGCCCTGCGCCCTTTGGCCCTCTATCCCAGTGATCTACCCGCACGAAGCTATTTTTGGAATGTTTTTTAAATATAGAGGCGAAGTTTCCGCACTAACAACTTCGTGGGTGAGTCAACTTGGGTGGTTCGACTGAATGACCATGAACACCCTCCTTTGGCCTCTTGTTTCCACCTTTTGGGCGAACCTCCCAAAGGATAAGGCCTCCCTTCCATCATTGTAGGGATAACAACCTCCTCCTCTCCCTCTATAAATAAAGCTATCTCCCATTGATACACTAGCTGAACGATTGTAGCTGAACAACTGAACAGCTAAGAGGAATTGTTGAACATTTTGTTGGTGAGATAGAGTAGAGAAAGAGACCTTTGTCGAGAGAGAGCTTAGGCTTGTGTCCTCACCTTGTCCTAATTCCTCGAAGATCCTTTGAGACGCACTTCGACTGAACCCTCTGAAGGAGTTTGTGACGTCAAGGCTCCAGTTGTAATCTCTTTCTTTTTATTTATATATACATGACTAATGTCTGGTTCCCATCTTGTGTTAATATGGTTTATTTTATGCAATATGTTTAATCTTCCTTGACTGATTAGCTAGTTATGAATGCAATTATTATCTTGTATGTTGCTTTTTTCCTTTGATCTTTGTGTAGGAATATGAGTACCATTTTTGAAGGACCATGACCTATCGAGACAAAGATCAAGAGGCCACCACTGCTACAGCTGCGATAATCACGTTGGACTACAGGTAGGACAATCTATCCCAACCTATTTCATTCGTTAACTAGGAACCTACAAATTAGCTTGTTCCCTTGTTTCTAGACCCACTCTAGGGCTAGAGGGATCATCTCTATCCACAGAGAGGATTTACCTACTCAACAACACCTGCTAAGTGCGTTGCACTCCTGGCAGAGAGGGCATTGCGCTCCTCCCAAAGGCCCTGCGCTCCTGGCCTTTTTGCTCATCAAGATCCAAACTTCATCCAAATTGCTTCTAACCTCCAACAAAGGTTCTCACCATCTCTTAACAAGTAAGTAAGACATGATTTCCACCTCCTTGCATTATTCAAGTGTAGTTTTCATGGTGTTTGAGTTTTCATGAAAATTTTGGAGTTTGTCTAGTTAAAAACCCTAATCTCATTCCCTCATTCCCAATTTGATTCCCTAATACCTTAAATTTCCTTCCCACATCACATTGAAACCTATACCTACCCCTACATTACTATATCTTTGTCCCTAAAATCCCTTTTCCCCTAAAACCTAAGTCCTAGCCATTTCTATTTCCTAGGCACCCATTATCATCAAACTTGTAATAAAATTACCATTCCCAATTCCCTAAACATTTTAACCCCCCACCACCTCCATAAGTTTACTAACCCCTTCCCCTATCTTCCTAATTTTTCCTACCCCATTCCCCACTCCCATTTCCTCATCCCTAGGGTTTATAGACCAAAATAGCATGGAGGAGGAAAACGTAGACTACATGGAGGAAGAAGAGAGGGAAGAGAGAAGGCCACATAAGGGAGAAAGGATTCTTAGACTTGAGCCCACCAACACTAGAGAACTAATGGCCTCTCCCATGACTGTCACTTATTTCAAGCATGTCAGATGCTTCGATTTTTGTGAAATGATACAAAGATTCCAACACCACCCTATTTTGAGCAGACCTTTCATATCAAAACTTCAAGATAATCAAGTGACCCTTGCTGTTGTGAATTTCACCATATCCTCAACCATCATTGCAGTTTCCACTGGAATTCGAAATGTAGGTGAGAAGTGGTTCAAGGCCAAAGACTTGGATGATCACTATTATGAGCCATACATCAAGCCAAGGTACAAAAATCAAGGAAAGAGAGTTTTTCCTTTCAATTACCTCCTTGATAGGTATATCCCCATGATGAAAATCATCATGAAGTACATCTCTTGTGAAGGAAGGTTCTCTAGAATTTATACCTACCATATTAGACTGCTCATGCACTTCACAAGGGTCAAGATTCTCAATATTCCATATTATATATTCAGGAGCATTGACAAAATGGAATACATTGTACAAAAGAGAGATTATGACCAGCATATGAGCAACCTCTTTCACCACTCTCTCATCAAGATCATTGTCGTCCATCACCTTAACCAGTTGAACATCTCATGGGACACTTTCATTGCCAGTGACATCTTCACTAATCCACAAGCTCAACATGCTGAAGATATGCCTCCCCCATCTCATCCTACTACATCTATTCCTCCATATCAGCCCACAACACCTACTTATTCATTATCTCAACCTACTAGACCCATTTCATCACTATCATCACCATTTCAGAGTCATATTGGGTCATCTTGTAGAGCTATGGTCAACAAGCCTAAAAGGGTTTAAATGGGCACATTGGCTAGAACATATCAGAGAGGGAATAAGTAATTGTTTGCTCCACAGATTGTGGAAGGGAATTTTCCTTCTTCATCGACAAAGCAGGTACAAAAGGGAAAGAAAAAGGTGACTTAGGCAGATGTTCATGAGGAAGTCAGGCATGAGGAGGAAGACCTCCATGAGACAGAGACACAATTTGATCTTATTGACTTGGATCAATAAAATGATTATGAAACTTTCTTGATTATCAAGGAGAAGGATGCCTAAATTAGAGAGCTTGAAACTAACTTATATATATCTAAGTTTGTCATTTCTTTTCTTGAGTAGGAAAACAATCAACTCCAAACCAAGCAGACAATAATGGAGATGCAAATTCTCAAGGCAAAGAGAGAGGAAAAAAAGGAAAAGCTCTTTCCTGATGAGGCTTATTATAGATATGGTGAACCTGATGAGGAAGAAGACAAAGTGCCAAGAAAAAGGCCAAGGACCAGAGGCTTGAAAAGAGCTTTAGAATGAAAGAAACAAAAGGAACAAGAACTAGTAGATGAGCTCACCTTGAATGAGCAATTTTCCATAATGATAAATGAGAACCTGGAGAATTGGTTTGAGAGGGTTAATAACCATATTGAGAACCTCCCGGAGAAGGAAAATAAAGATTATGACATACAGAGGAAGATGGAAAATCACTATTGCAAAAGAAACCAAATTGCAAGGTCTAAGCTCAAGAAGGTCAAGTCAAAGCTTGATAACCTAATCATGAAAGAGGATAAGAGGAAGCTTGATATCCTTGCTGAGGCCTCCTTCCATGCTTAACACACATCATTAGAAACAATATTGAAAATTTTGGCAAATTTTTGGTCAATTTTGAATAATTTTGAGTTTTTATGCTTTTCTTGACAGCCAGTAGACAATTTGACTGTCAGGAGCGCAACGCCCTAGGTGTTGAGCTTCTTCTAGGGACCTCAATTATTAAAACCAAGGCCCCCAGTGTATTAAGAATGATGAAGACATGTAGGTTAGCAAATTTTCTAAGAAAATTTTGGCAAACTGGTCAGCAGAAAAGTAAAAAAACACCTAAAAAACCATGTTTCTGCCTTCTTTTTGAGCCTCGCGCTGCGCTCCTGACCCGTCTTGGGAGATTGAATTTTTGGAGGGTATAATCTGGTCAATTTTGGAAAATAAGCATAGATATGGAAACTAAGTAGGACATTCTTTCCAATGAGCTATCTTGAGCTCAATTTGGACACCAGGAACCCCTCCAAAACGTTACGCTCCTAACTAGGCACTGAAAATTTTGAATTTTATCTGAAATTTTGACTTTCACCTTGGAAAATCATGTTTTTATTGACGTAATTCATGGATTTAAATTTAATAATGATGTTTAGAGTTACTTAGGGATAAATAAATTAGGTAAAATTCCTTTTTAGGATGAATGAATCAATTTTACTAAAGTTAGGGATGAGTCAGTTGGACCTCCCTACACTCTAGGTATCAGTTCATAATTTTGTGGATCAACTCCTCAACTCAGGGATTCGACCCCTGAGGTCGGGAGAATTTTTTTGATGGCTATATCTTTCATTTCTTGACTCACTTCATAGATTTCATGTTTTTATATTGTTCAGAGACACTAGTCTATTCAAATTTTGGCAGGAATATATTGGATGAGTTATAGCTATTCTTTTGGGATTCATGTGGTATTGTACTTTGGCATAGTTTTTTATCCAGTTTCATATGCATGAATGTTTTGTATCTTTCATGTTCATTCCAGCTCTATGATATGTTGTTTTCTCAAGTTTGATAGGAAAAATACATATTTTGTGCTCTGTTTTGGGAGAATCACCATAATTTGTTTTAGTTTCTTCAGTTTAAAAGGAATTCATGCACCGTCATGCTCTTTTTAGCACCTCGCTAGTCTGATTCATATCTCCTAAAAAACCTAAAGTTTTAGAGTGCTTACTTACGTTTCCCCATCATATGACTGCAATTCCTATCTTATTTTCCCTGACCCAGCTATCTCTTTGACCTAATTCACTCATCCAACACCCAAATCAACCAATTAAAACCCCTGTGCTACTATACCTTGCCTAAAACCTAATTGATCCAGCCCTCTTGGCTGTGATCCCTTGGAGAGAGCCCTCTCCTACCTAGTAGGGCTAGCTACTTGGTGAGAGCTTGGTCTGTAGCTACCTTTTCTGGTCTCTTCTCGGCCTCAGAGATCTGGTGGAGTGATAACACTATATACCTTGTCTTCTTTGCCTTCTACCTCATAACCAGGAGGTTGCACAACATACACCTCCTCTTTCATCACTTCATTAAATAACATTGATTTTACGTCCATTTGATACATTTTCCATTTCTATTGCGTGGCAATTGAAAACACTGTACGCACTGTCTCCATCCTCGCAATGGGCGCAAAATTTTCCGCATAGTCTCTTCCATGCTGCTGCTTGTATCCTTTGACAACTAGCCTTGATTTATGCATTTCAATCTTGCCTTCAATGTTGCTCTTGGTCTTATAGACCCAATTCAATCCAATGAATTATTTTCCTTGCGGAAGGTCCACTAACTCCCATGTGTCGTTCTTTTCTATTGCTCCTATTTCTTCATTCAGTGCCACAACCCATTTCTCTTCTTTGATTGAATCTTCAAAATGTATTGGGTCATCTACATGACAAAATAATGCAAATAAAGAATTCATACCAACGCTACTACAACTTCATCTTGCTCATAAATTTCATTTAAATTTCTGAATTTTGGTCTTCTTATGCTTGCTGAAGATGGGCTTGGTGTTGCACTTGAAGTAGATAGAGTTGCAGATCTTTGTGGTGCACTTGGAGAAGCATTTTCTTGGTTGCAAAACACTGTCCTATTATTTTTTTGCGGTGTCACATGTTGACTACTTTGTTGAGCTTGTGTAGGTGGAGGAGGAGTCACCGTTGAGGAATTACTTGCTACGTTCAATTCCATTTTGTCTTCATGTGACATACATGTCTTCACATTGACTGTCTTCTTTAAACTTCTATCCCATGCTTCCTCTTCTATGAAATAAACGTCTCTGCTGATTATGAATTTCTTGGTTGATGGATTGTAGAGCTTGTTTGCCTTGGATTTTTCACTTTATCCAACAAATATACATTTCTCCCTCTTGTTGTCCAACTTATTCCTCAACTCATTCGAGACATGTGCATACGCCACACACCCAAACACTCTCATGTGGGTGACATATTGCTTTCTTCCACTCCATGCCTCTTTAGGAACAATATTCATGACACTTTTGGTTGGACACCTATTAATAATATACGTTGTACAAGTGACAACTTCAACCCAATAATAATTTTGCAAATGCTTTTCCTTCAACATACTCCTTGCCATTTCCATGATAGTCCTATTCTTCCTTTCTGCGACACCATTTTGCTGAGGTGTATATCGTGTTGTAAACTGCTTGTGAATTCCATTCTCCCTGCAAAAACGTAGGAAGTCACTTGAGATACATTCACCACCTCTATCAGTCCTCAACACTTTTATGTAGTGTCCACTTTCCTTCTCAACAAGAAATTTGTAGTGGGGGAAGCGGTCAAACACTTCACTTTTCTGTTTTAGGAAATAGACCCACGTCTTCCTTGTGTAGTCATCTACGAAGGTCAAAATATAATGGTTTCCACCAAATGATAGTGCCTGCATTGGTCAACATAAGTCTGAGTGGGCAATCTCCAAAGGTGCTTTTGCCCTTATAGACTTTCCTGCTAGAAATGATTCTCTATATTGTTTGCCCAAGATGCATCCTTCACATAGCCTATCTGATTTTTCTATGAGTGGCAATCCCTTCACCATGGATTTCCTATGCAACAAATTCAAACCTCCAAAGTTGAGATGACCAAATATCAAATGCCATAACCAATTTTCATATTTGACTTCTTCTTGAAAGTTTTTTTGTGTGACAGCTGCTACAACACCTTATTCCTTCAAATCTGATCTTATCTTGAGAGGAAACATTCTATTGTTTGTCATATGAAATTTTTCAATTAGCTGTCTGCTTGGAGGCTTATCCAAGATTGTGTATACATCATTCTTTAAAAATACATTTTAGCCAGTTTGCATGAGCTTCCCAATGCTTATTAGGTTATGTTTCAAACCAGGGACATTGTAAACATCCTACATGAACTTCTTCTCTCCCTTCTTGGTAAGAATGTCAACTCTTCCTTTTCCCATGACAGAGACTTTTCTATCAGTCCCCAATGTCAGTTCAGATTTTACACTTTCATCTAGATTGAAAAAATTTTCTATGTTTCCAGTCATGTGGTTGCTACACCTTGAATCTAAGAACCATTCATTTCCTTGTTTTTCTTGTGCTACATTACAAGCTAAAAACATACTATCATGGTTCTGATTTTCCTTTATAAAATTTGCATTTGGTTTGTTACTTGTGTCATATTGCTTCTTTCTACATTCATTTGCATAATGACCTTAATTCTTACAATAATGACATTGAAGTTGTGATTTATCATACCTTCGACATTATGCTTGATTTTGGCTTGGGACTTGACTTGGATTTTGATTGCTGCCCTTTCCACTTGAGCTTGAAGGGCTGCTTCTTCCACCTCTGTGTGAGCTTCTTCCTCTTCCTCTGTAATTTGATCTTCCTTGACCTCTACCTTGACCAAATGAAACTTGTCTTGAATGCATGCTCCAATGATGAGTTTGTTATTCTGTTCAACCTATTCTCATGAGATATCAGTGATGCGTGAAGCTCATCCACTGAAAACTGTGAGAGATCTTTTGTCTCTTATATTGCCACAAATATGGCATCAAATCTTGCTGGTAGACTTCTCAAAATTTTCTCAACTATTATTCTTTCCTCAAGTGTCTCACCATGAGACCTGATTTGGGTAACCAACCCAATTACATGTCTAAAAAATCAGTCTACATTCTCAGACTCTTTCATACAAATTGTCTCAAAATCTCTTCTCATCATTTGTAGTTTTGTTGTCTTCACCTTTGCCATGCCTTGGTAGGTTGTTTAGAGGGTATCCCATGCTTGCTTGGACTTTTTTGTTGTTGCAATCCTTGGGAAGATACTTTGATGAACTGCTTGAAAAATATAGAAGAGGGCTTTGGAGTCGTTCTTCCTGTTGTCTCTCAACACATCATTTTATGCTTGTGTCAATGCATTGTATGCTCGGAATAGCCACAATATTCATTTTTAGTCGACGTTTCGAGTCTAAATCAAGACCCATCATCTAGACAAACCTGCTGAGAAAAGAAGAGATTAGGGAAATAATCTCTTCTTAATCCCTAATCTCTTCCTCTATTTATTTCCCTAATCTCTTCTTTTCTTAGCAGGTTTGTCCTGATTATGGGTCTTGATTTAGACTCGAAACATCGACTAAAAATGAAGAATGTGGCTATTCCGAGTATTGCATCCCAAAATCTACACCACAGAAACCTCCAATCTAGCATTTTATGCTACTGCATGTGTTGGTTCTTGGAATCCATTCTCCACCAATTCCCAAATGTCTTGTGAAGAAAACATAGCCTTCATTGTTATAGTCCAATAGTCATAATTTTTGCCATTAAACTGATGTATTTATGGATTAGTCAAACTTTTGCTTGTTGCTGCCATTTTCACCGTGTGAAAAAAAAAACTTTCTTACAATGTAAAAACTTTCTCTCTGTGTAAAAACTCTCACTGCTGGAGAATACGCTCCACAAATTTTTTTCAAAACTCCTTTTAACTCCTCAATAAAAACACTTGCGGTAATGAAGGTTTATTAAACCCGCTCTGATACCATGTTAAGAAAATTTAAAGGCAGGGAACTTATTTTCCCTTCAACACATGAAGTTCACACAGAGTTACAGAAATGAATTTTTATAGAAGTTTACACAGAGTTGCGGAACTCACTTAATCCAGACCATACAGTTGCTGAAATCAAATTATGGGAGTCCTCTTTTCAATACAGAGTGGTGGAGATTAAAATCACAACTATAGGGGAGCTAATAAAATTAATTAATTCTACTCACGGTGAATCACAGTAAAACAGAGTGCTGCGGCAAGAACGATAAGTGAAAATTCCAGAACGATATCGCGACTAACCAAAATTTATATTACAACTTCAAAAACACAACATACACATTCATATGGAGGTTGTGGCTCCTTCAATAGTAAAACTACTGTTCTTACTGAGATTTACATTACCATGGGTTATGGAGTAACATACAATAAAACCTGTAACTTGTGTTTTCATGCTCCCACCAAAATTTGCTCCACGATTTTCTCCCCTTGTCTTTCTAGACTTACATCTGCCACATTACATTCCACTCTATATTTTCATGTAAAAAAAAATACATATATATCTAACACATTTAATTCTTCACCAGACCAAATTTAATACAAAGGATGGATGAACATGAATTTTTGAATTTTACAGAAGTTACTTAAAGTAAACAACACTTGCAGATTAAATGTTTTCCAATACACTTTTAGTAACCATGCATTAAATTCCTATTTGAATTTAATTATTTAATATATTGCGGAATGGATTATGTACTCTGCTCAGAACTTGTCATTCTCTGCAAACTCAATCCACAACCTGCAAAACATTTACTGAGGTATGGTTGTTATCAAAAAATTAAACGCTTTGGTTGTGATTAATTTTCCAACACAACTTGGATCACGATGAAGGTTTCTATTTGGAGCCAGAGACACCGGTGGTGGATGAGAATCGTGCGTACCACAGGCATTAGAGATATCTAGCTTCACAGTGCCAAAGAAGACCATTGCCTTGTTCAAAGGAAATTTGTCAGTTTGTTTTTGGATGCATGTGACAAATCTATAATGTAATTGACTCAGCATAATTCTTGTCCAGCCTCACAACGCCAAAGAAGACCATTGTATTTTTCAAAGGAAATTCATTAGTTTGTTTTTGGATGCATGTGAAACCTCTATGATGTAATTGACTCAACAGAATTCTTGTTGTAGAATTCTAAGCAGGATTCTTGTTGTAGAATTCTAGGGTATGAAGGATAAAAACACCCCAAACACTGTAACTTGTGCATTGTTGCAGAGAAAAATAATAATTGAAGAGATGAAGCAAAGGTGCATCCCATGTGCATGGGTATAAAACCAAAAAAAAACAAAAATACCACACTTTACATGAAAATATTTCATTTAATGGCATAAGAGTGCTTTATGATATTTTAGTGGGTGTCTTTTGTAATTTGTTCGATGTGGTATTAAGTATAAGGGTTGTTCTTATGATAACCTTTAATGGCAATGGTAAAATCAAGTTTATAATTTCATGAAGGATTTTATAAAGTGATTGGATCATATGTTAATCGAATTATAGTAAGTGTTTTGGATTATTCAAGATTTTTTTATTGAGTTTAGCTAGTTCAATGGGTAGTGATTTTGTTAGAATTGGATACTCTAGCAAATTACACTTATGCAAATATGAAAATCCAAGACAATTATTGGACACTGTTATTGAAAATGCTAAAGATAATGTTGTGGACAATATAAAAAATTTAAAAAGAGGAGGTAAAGGAGCAACAATAGATATTAAAGGATGATGGACAACAAAGTGAAAGTTTGTGTGAGTTAGTGTGAGTTTTTGGGATAGAGTTAGAAACATTTTTTTTAAGGGTGGTTCACGGACACTGGGTGGCCACTACATCCTTGGTAAAATCTAGGCATATCAACTCGAAGGGATCTACCCGTCGGTCAAATAAGAAGGGCTTAACCCCAAGGGTGTCGAGGAGTTTTGACCCCGTGACCTCCCAACTGGAGAGGTGCTTAGCAACAGGAACTTGACCAATTGAGCTAACCCTTGGAGTTAAAATTCATGGACTCATGAGCATGTTGTATTATGAGTTACACATCTTAATTGTAAGAAAGTCTATGGTGTTTTGCAGTGGTCCTTGAAAGGTTTGTAATATTATGTACCTAAAGTTGTGTTGTTAGCCTTATAAGGTATGTGTACCCCCATGAAGTTTGTGGTAATCTTAAAACCACTTTGTAAGTGAAGGCTTGTGGTAAGCCAAAAAACACTTGTGAGAGTGTAGTGCAGGTTTGTGGTAAGACATAAACCACTTTTGAGAGTGAAATGCACAGGGATTCCTGTAGTGTGGTTTAGGATCAACTGAAAAAACTCTGGGCATGGTTTAGGATATGATAAAAATCTGGGCATGGTTGAGGATAAGTCGATAAAACCCAAAGCATGGTTATGGGTAATCCTAGAAAACCCATGATGATAATGATCAAGGGGGATTTATTGGTACAGGTACAAGTATGAAGATAATGTTCAACTAAACCATGTAGACGGAGGATGCCCTAGTAGACTAGTGGTTGCAGCAGTTGGGCATCTATGCATTCAGATAGATGGTTGTTCCTTTATATGGAAATCATCATATCTTTTAATCATGTTTGTAAACGCCAGGACCACAATTAGACTTTGCTGATTGAGATCGAGACAAGTAGTCATTAAAGGGGGGAATTGAAAAATATAATTCTTACTTGTCTTTGTTGTGATTCATTCTATGTAGAGGAGTTTGTTCCTAGTATTTTGGACACTAGTAAAAAATGATGAAATTAATGACTATGTGACTAAAAATGTTAGTCACCGCAATTTTTTCAAGTGAATTACTACTAAATTTGAGCAATTTTATGTGCCTGAACTAAAAATTACTAAATTAAATGACTAATTTAGTCTTGGAATAAAATAAGTGACTAAACTAAAAGCGACTAACTTAAACGACTAATTTAGTCTAGGGATAAAATATATGACTAGATAATAAGTGACTAAAGTTAAAGCGACTAACTTAAATGACTAATTTAGTCTAGGATTAAAATATATGACTATATAATAAGTGACAAAATTAATAATGATTAATGTAAATGACTATTATTTTACAAGAATAAAAATATGACCAAATAACAAGTACAACAAGTATATGAATTAGCCATTTATGTCAGTAATTTTTAATTGTGTCACTCCATATATGGAAAATTGCAATTTTGGTACCGAAATGTTACATTTCACTATATGTGTCTCTGAATCCATTTGCAATATTAAAATTTAGAGACAAAGGGGTCTCTGAATTTACAGTGTTAAAATTATGAATACCCTTTTGTCTACAATTAACATAATTGCATGTATCATCTATCAACTTTACACTAATGCCAGCTTCATTATAAATTTAGTAAATGTTATAATATTAATTAGATAGCCAAATTAATAATTATATTTATATTTAATATTTGGCCATAAAGTTTAATTTGTAAACTTCATTGATTTATGTTAAAAGTGTGAGTTTTTTTAAATCTAAGGTTAAATATGCATATTTGCATTTAATAAATAGATAAATATAACATTTCTTATGTTAAACATGTGAGTTCATTTAAATCTAGTATTAAATCATCATATTTACATTTGATAAATACTAAATAGATAAACCTAAAATATATATTTATAGACCTATTTAGTAAATAGGTATGAAAATTTATTAATTTAAGTATGAAACTTAATTAATTTTTTAATGATGTATGAACCTTTGTTTTTTTGTAAGTCATTGTTATATTCATGTAGAAAAAAAGGAGTACATATAGCCAGTTACAAAACATGTGGTCTCACCTCGACTGGGTTTGTTGACAAAAATTTGCACCAGATGCAAAAAAATACAAAAGAGGGACTAGGGACATTGTCCATAAATGGTTGAGCCAAAGGCACCAACACACATATAAAACATAAAGAACACCAAATTATAGCATACTAGTCATCCAACGTGATAGATGCAGGGTTGTCCAGGGTTGTTCCTAGATGTGGTGGAGGACAGAAGTCACACTGACCATGCCCTTCAAAGTGCGCCAACCAAGTCTCCAGCTTTTCTACTTTCTCAGTGAGTTGATTTTGGCCTCGCCAAGCCACTACCAGTCTCTCCTATACTTGGCATTGTAAATAGTGCATTCAGTCCAATGTTACCATCTTCTCTGCATGCTGCTCACTACATAATCTCTCAGTTGTGTCCACTCTTTCCATTAGGTTGTTGATAAGTGCACGACAATTCTCTAGGAAACAATGTTGGATAACCTGCCCCTCATTTACCTCAAATCAATCAAACCCATGATTCCCCTTGCCACCACGATATCCTCCACTCTGATGAATCTGATTTTGAACCCTCAAATCCCCACCTCTGTTATCCCCCTGCTTACCTCTGTTATCCCCCCGCTTACTTTGATTATATTTGATTAATAATAAAAGTAGTAAATCTATTTTTTCAAAAGATCTCCCCTCAAGTCATGCATAGTAGGGACTTTGAAGCCCTTTCTTGTAGCTATAATAGAGTCCTGCATAGCTTGGTAATAAGGTGAGCGAGAAACAATATTAAATGGGATATATGCATCATACCACCATCTAGCAATGTATTGAAAATAATATTCTTCGCACAGTTACAAGACATGCCATGTAACCCTCGATGATGGAGATCTCGACCTTCACATTTTTGTTTGACAACTCAGATTTCCTGATGGGGGAGATGGTGAAGGGGGTTTATTATCATATATGGCAGCACTAATGAACCTTGGTTTTGGAGGAAAGAATGGGAAGAATACTCCTTTTGGAGGACCGACGACTTTGGAATATTAAAAAAGGAAACCAAATATGTATGATAGCCAATGTCTCCATAATTCCATTTCTCTATCGAGATTCATTCATTGAATACTCGTAATGTCCCTTAACTTGACATGGTGCCAAGTTTATGTACCCAAGTTCACGCAGTGGACTAGAGACAAGATAAAAACCCCTACAATGTCACCATATTAGAGCTCGAAGGTGTGACTGTGGACTGGATACAAGATCAAAACCCATGCAACATCACCATCTCAGAGCTCGAAGGCATGACTTGCGATAATGAGAGGGTTTTTAAGCTTAGCGTCATGGGATTTGGCCTCGACAGAAAAATATTTCCTTTCATTTTCAACTACACCAATTTAGACTCCCTTGACTTTTTGGCAAATTGTTTAACTGGCGAGATACCAATGGAGCTCCAATATATGGTCAATGCAATCTAATTCCCTTGTTGTGAATCCTGTATGCTTATCAAAATTTCAAATATCTCCACGATAATAGGATCATGGGAAAAGGTGGTAGAATTTGGACATTCAAAGACTGGATACAAAGGTAGTTTTTGCCCTTAGGTACCTTGAGCTTGAATACTTCAGAAGGCAGCAACTGATAGAGAAATATGATGTGTATTCTTTTGGAGTAGTGTTACTGGAGTTCTTGTGTGCAAGGGAAACTCTTAATCTTGTTTTTCCCAGAGAAAAATTCAATACAGAAGAGTGGGAAATGCACTGACGAAAAAAGGGAAAGCTTGAAAAAATCATTGACCCTCACCTTATTGGGACCATCAACTCTGGTTCTCTGAAAATGTTGAGGGAGACTACCAAAAAGTTCTTGGAAGAGATGGGCTTTGACAAGCCTTCCATGGGAGATGTTCTATGGAACCTGGAATATGCATTTCAACTCCAGGAGATATCCATGCAAAATTATCTATATGAGAATAATTCAAATCATATTGCAGATGTTCCTTTGCGCTACCCAGATCTTGAGCCTTTTGGTCCAAGTTCAGTATGACTTCAAGTCTTGTACGAAAGTTCTCAATCTATATATTTCATTAATGAGCATGTGGCATTTTGGAGTTCTCAACATCCCACAAAGGGATAGTTGCGAGAATCTACCTATTGCTTGGAACATGTTCTCCTTCAGTGGATATGACACATAGTGGATCCATACCTTGGTGCAACAGTTCCTTACCTCTGGATGTTTTCACAAGATTCAGGGCAAAGTGAACACACAACACTAGTGGCTTTGGTTTGGGAAGAGAGCTACAAGTATGTAGAAGAGATTCAGGGCACATGCATTATGTTCTTTTTGGTTGCTGAGAGCCTGAAAATTTTTATACTGGCATTATTGGATGAGGTGTTGGTGGAAGTGATGATGATTTAGAAGATGCAACCACAAGCATTGTGTTCTCACAATTGGCAAATCCTTGTGGGAGGTGATCACAAAACAAGATTCCTTTTCCATGTTCCAAATTTACCAAATTAGCACATGCAGACAAAACATTGGTGAATGTGAAATGGTTAGGTTCGGTACTTTTTTTTCTCATATCACATTAAAAATCCAGTGCCTCCTCGTAAAATCCTCTCCTCGTATAATCACCCACCATTACATATGATTACACCACATTTAGTTTAGACATTTAGTTAGTTAGGTAGGGTGCCCCTATCTCCCATCTCCCTATAGAGTAATTTGGTCACATATTCTTTCTTCTATGATATTGGTTCCTCTCTTTTAAGTCCTATCTATCTTCCTTCTTCTCTCTCCCTTTCTCTCCTACCTCCCTCTCTCTTCCCCAATCTCTCTCTTTCCCTCTCTACCCTCCAATCCTCTCATTGTATCCCTCCCTCTCTCCTTCTCTCTGCCCCCCTTCCATATTTGTGTCAATGTCTCCCTCTCTTACCCTTCTCTACCTCTCCCACTCCTCTCCCTCTCTCTCTCTCTCTCTCTCCCCCTAACCCCTTAACCACTAACTCATTATTACCCTAACCCCAATCCCTAATACCTAATCCCTTAACCACTAACTCATTATTCCCCTAACCCCTAAATGTGCCTAAATCCACTAACCCCTAAGCCCTCAATCCCTAACCCCTCAACCACTAACTCATTATTCCCCTAAGCCCTAAGCCCTAAGCCCCTATTCCCCTAATCCCTTAACCACTAAATCATTATTCCCCTAACCCTTATAACAATCCTTAAAACCCGTTGGGAATAACCATTCTAAATGAGAGCATGTCTATTTGGGACCTATGATCAGGTTAATTCCCCCTTGTTGGCAAGGTTAAAATGGTTAATCTTCAATAGAAAAAATTTAGATTAAATATTTCATTAAAAAGAGGGAACCATACCCTCCTTGCCAGACTATGCCTATCAGTCGCTTGGCCTCTTCTTGCTCTCACATGAATGTAGTCTTGCTTGATTGGTACAGAAGAAGGTTTCACATTATCAATTGTTTGTTTGGGACAACTTTCAGTTGTTTCAGCATTGTTACATTCTTCAAGCTTATCCTTTAAATCATCCTAGTCTTTTGTACTCTCTCAAACTTTGTAGTGCTTTCCATTCCTCTCAGTCTCATATGTTTCCTTGGTTTGTTAAGGGACAAAGTCGACAACATTAGGATGTTTTTGCAATAAACAAGGGTATTTCCAGGACACAGCTAGGTGGAGCAAGAGTATAAGAGCCAACTTTCTCATGAATGTGGGACACTTGAACTTAAGCTTTTCTGTAGCAATCATGAGGTGCAATGTGGTTATTGAGACTTCATCATATGGCCATTATTTGGACCTAAATGGTGTGACAACACTGTGGCTGAGTTTGAAACTGGAGATTGAACATACATTTGGTTTAATTGCAATAGACATTTTCATCAATAAATGTAAATAAATGGCTAAAAAATACTAGAAATTAATAAATAGAGAAGACATGGCAACAACCAACAGTACCTACAAAATTGTTACATTGATACAAAAAGAATAAAAAACTATTGTGCATAAACAAAGACCAACGAAACTATCATCTTAACCCCTAACCCATTTAACCCCCTAAACCTCTAAACCCCTAACCCATTTAACCCCTAAACCCTAAACCTCTAAACCCTTAACCCCTAACCCCTAAACCCTTAACCCCTAACCCATTTAACTCCCTAAACCCCTAAACCCCTAATCCATTTAACCTCCTAAACCCTAAACCTCTAAACCCTTAACCCTAACCGCTTAAACCTTAATTCCCGACCCCTAACCCATTTAATCCCCTAAACCCTTAAAACCCTAACCCCCTAAACCTATAAATCCCTAACCCATTTAACCCCCTAAACCCTAAACCTCTAAACCCTTAGCCCCTAACCCCTTAAAACCTAATTCCCAACCCCTAACCCATTTAACCCCCCATACCCCTAAACCCCTAACCCATTTAATCCTCTAAACGATAAACCTCTAAACCCCTAACCCATTTAACCCCTAAACCCTAAACCTTTAAACCCTTAACTCCTAACCCATTTACCCCCCTAAACCCCTAACCCCTTAAACCCTAATTCCCGACCCCTAACCCATTCAACCCCCTAAAATCCTAACCAATTTAACCCCCTACCCTAACCCCATTAACCCCTAACCCCTAACCCATAAAATCCTCAACTGCTAAATCCCCTAATCCCCTAAAACTATAAACCCCTAACCCATTTAACCCCTAAACCCTAAACCTCTAACCCCTTAACCCCCTAATGCCTAACCCCTAAAATTCTTAACTGCTAAATCCCCTGACCCCCTAAACCTCTAAACCCCCTAAACCCTAACCCCATTAACCCTTAATGACCCCTAACCCCTAAAGTCATTAACTACTAAATCCCCTAACCCGCTAAACCTCTAAACCCCTAACCCATTTAACCCCTTAAACCCTAAACGTCTAACCCCTTAACCCCTAATTCCCAACCCCTAACCCATTTAACCCCCTATACCCTTAAACCGCTAACCCATTTAACCCCTAAACCCTAAATCTCTAAACCCTTAACCCTTAAACCCTAATTCCCAACACCTAACCAATTTATCCCCTAAACCCCTAAAACCCTAACCCATTTAACCCCTTAAACCCTAAACCTCTAAACCCTTAAACCCCTAAACCACTAACACTTAAACCCCTAACCCCTTAACCCCTAAACCCCTAAAATGTTAACGCTTAACCCATAACCTATTAACCCCTCACCCCTAACCCCTAAAATCCTTAACTGCTAAACCCCCTAACCCCTAAGCCCCTAATCCATTAACCACTAACTCATTATTCACTTAACCCCTAATTGCGCCTGAATCCCCTAAACCCTAAGCCCCTAATTCCTAATCCCTTAAACACTAACTCATTATTCCCCTAACCCCAATCCCTAATCCCTTAGCCAGTAACTCATTATTCCCCTAACCCCTAAATGCGCCTAAATCCCCTAACCCCTAAGCCCCCAATCCCTAACCCCTTAACCACTAACTCATTATTCCCCTAACCCCTAAACCCTAAACCTCTAACCACTAAGCCCTTATTCCCCTAACCCCTAAGCCCCTAATCCTTAATCCCTTAACCACTAACTCATTATTCTCCTAACCCTTATAAAAATCCTTAAAACCCGTTGGGATTAGCCATTCCAAACGAGAGCAGGTCTAGTTGGGACCTACGATCGGGTTAATTCCTCCTTGTTGGTAAGGTGGAATACCATGAGCAAAACCATGGGTTTCAAAAACCTCTGGTAAATTTACTATTTTATCTCAATTTTATTTTAATAATTAATTAATCAATTTCTTTAAAAACTCTCCTAAATTTACTATTTTATCTCAATTTTATTTTAATAATTAATTATTTAATTTCTTTAAAACCTCTTCTAGATAAATCACATAAATTTTTTAAAGTCGACTCATTTAGAACCACTCATTTTGTAGTTCATATATAGAGAGGGAAAGGCCTTACCTAATACTTTCGCATTTACCTTTTTTACCCACCTTGGACGGCCCTAAAATTTTTTATATTCATAATCTCAATAGTCACATTCCTTTAACATTTGTTTGGATTCTTAATTACAATGTTTTCTCATTTCCACTGAAAATCATAAAAATCATAATTTATTTTAGTTCTTAAACTATATTTAATTATAGATATTATATTTTTAAATTTCGTAGTTACATGGCTTTTCTTTTTATATTTAGAGGATTGATAATAGTAATAATTACATATTTATTTTTTTCAAGGGAAGAAAGTGACTGTTTTTCTTTTGGTATTCGATTTCTGCTGTCTCTTCAATCATCAATATTTTTAAAATAAATTTATTAAAATGAAATTAAATTGATTTTTGAAACTTCTTTTACATTACAAAGAAACATCCATCTAAACAACAATAAACAACAATGAATATGTTATTAAAAATGATATTATTAAAAATAATGTTTAAAAAAATGGAGGGAAAGAGTATTCGTTTTTCATTTAAATTTTATACCTCGATATAAAATAAAATATTTCCCACCCAAAACACATCACTTTGTTTTGGGCATTTGCCGCTGGCTTAGTTATTAGGGCTTTTGTTGTTCTTGCAACTGCGTTACTGCAATTTCTTCCAGCTAGAAAATGCAAATGAAAATAGGATCTACTCTAGACATGCTGGGCCGAGTGCCACCTCCCGCTCTCATTTATATTCTCCCGGCCTAGTTCTACCGTAATTTTTTGATCTCTCGGGATATGTAAGAGCGGAGAAGAGGTGAATGGGGTTAGAACTTTACATTCTCTCGGCCAAGAAAACGAGATCGAAAATCTAGCCTCCCATGCAAATCTCGGTGGATTTTCGCCTCCATGCAGCTACATGAGTCATCTCTTATCGTGATCTGCTCGCATTCCTTTTCCGTTTCGGCTCCGGCGCAATTCAAAATCAATCCCAGAGCATTTGTTAAAAGTTTCGTTTTAGGAGGGGTTTGGGGTCTATCGATCCAATTGTCTTCATTGGAGGGATTTTTCCGTTTTAAAGTTTTGTGTGGACGAAAGAGAGTGCAGAACATGCTATGTGCATCATCAGAATGGGCACATATTAGTGTGTGGTTTCGCGACTACGATAGAGTGCAATCTTTGCAGGTAATTTCTGGTTAATTTAATGTGAATTATGTAAATGCATTGAATATAAATGAGTATTATTTTGGCTTAATGGGTCGATGGCATTTTCTACCTGGATAGATCACAGGGTAAATGAATTTACAGGAACCCAACATGTACAAAATTAATTTAAGGCAATTTTAGCAAGTATTGTAGCAAGAGGACGGTCTCTCTCTCTTTTTTTTTGGGTAAATACCGCTTTTGTAACTATGCTTGTTTTAATTATTATTAATATAAAATATGGTACAGTATCTATATAACATTCAATAGAAAAAAGGGCTGTGAAAGCAGATTTCTACTAGCAAAAAGCATCATTAATTATTCAGTGCTAAAAAATACGCTTATGTCCAAACTTTCGATTATGCTAATGTGAATTGTTGTTCTTAACATTACAAGAAATAAAAATACTGAACTACTGGATTGCCGTTATCAGAATAGTAATCTGCACCAACTTGTTTGTTTGTGGCATTGTTGTGGGATTTTTTGTGATCGTGTTTTCTGCCTTGAATTGCCATTGCATGTCATCTCTTGTTCCATAGTACAAATCTGCAACCTCTCTTTTGACGGTGATGATTGAAAATTTTTAAGCAGCCAGTGCAGACCTCCCAAATGAATGTTGGGAATGTGAATGCGTAGTGTGGAGCCTAGATTTTTTTTGACGTGGGGATATGTTCTGTTGAGGTATAGTAGATGTTTGGTCTCTAGTTTTTTCATTTTTTTAAGGCTTTGTTGAATGGCCTCTGAGGTGTCTGTCTTTATTGTAAATGGTGCTCTTTCAAATGTGTCTCCTATAGATGGGGTGGTGTAGGCCACCGTCGACTATGTGGAGGTTACAGGGAAAAACAGAAAAGCCATTGTAGAATTTCTCCATGTACATGCAAAAGGTCAAACCCTTCCAAGTGAATGCATTGAATCATGTTCTGCGTGGGTAAAAAATATGCGCATCCCAACACCTCACCTTATCGAGTCACTTTGAAATCATCATGAATATTGGCAAGCAAAAATTCTAGAATGCCACCTCACCATTGTTACTCCACAAAAGCCTTGAAAAATATAGTTGAACAAAAATAGACCAGCATATTGCCAATTGGGGAATGTACTTATTTAAGGGTGCAAGGTATCCATTTTCATTTAAGAAAATGAGTGCAAATACTCATAATTTTAAATTGAGCTCTTGTCCAAATGACCTCTTGATAATGTGAGAATAAACTATTTCCCATACAGAGATGGACTGTAGGGGCATTCACTGAACATGTCACCTCTAAAGAGAGGATGAGTTCCAGAGGCTACCTGGCCCTCTACAGACTCTGTCTAAGGAAATAATATATAAGCACAAATAACAAGAACAATGAAAGTCTTTTGTTTTTGAATTCAAAGTGTTCATTGATCTGTTTTAAATGTGAATAAGCAAGAGCATATGTTCTGCAATTTGTGTGAAGAGGTTTGAAGTTAAAACAACAAGTTTTGCTTCCTGTATAAACTTGTTTTGGAAAAGCATGCTCATGAAATTTTACTGTTTAAACTATCAAAATCTGGAAATAAACAGCCAAAACACACACATGAACAGCAGATATTTGTTTAAGCGGTTCACCCCTCTCTTGGGCTACCTCCGCTGGTCCAAAAGCCTCTAATTAGGCTCTGTCCTCTTTTGATTAAATGGTGCAAATGAGATTACATCTGTATAAACTCCTCTAATGAGAAAATAGACTGCTAAAACAGACTCAGAAGGTCCAAAACAGTAGAAATAGACTACAAATTAACCTCCATTGGAGGAAGGTAGCCCAATGCAGCAATCTTTCCCCTTAGCTCTGATGGAGTCACTGTCAAAAGCGCTGTAAAATTCGTAGATAGAATGCCCTGATGGCTCTGCAGACCCCTCCAACAGCTCCAGAATGCTCTCTACACCCAAAATATAAAAAAAAATCGTCTTCAAAGGCCTCTCCTAGCAGAAGTTATGCCCACTTTACTGAACTGCCAGTTTGGGCTAAAAAATCTCCACTAAATGTGGAAAGACTGGAGATAAGACTGCCAAATAAGGCGGGCGCCCAAAATGGCGGAGGCCGCCAACTAACCCGCCAAACGTGGCATTAAAGTTTAGTGTTATGATCAAACGTGTTCACATGGGCGGAGGTCTTGCAAACGGTTTGTAATAAATTTAAACGTTTTATATTAAAACAAAACGTTTATATTAAAAACCCATAACAAACGTTATAACCAAACTTTGAAATATACGCCGGTATATGCGCGCCAATGATTATGATTGTGGTTCTCGGCCGCGGGTTATATGGTGAGGGGGCTGGCCCTTCGGGGCTGGCCCCCTTCGGGCCCCGCCCAACATACCATACACCATAAATATAACTCCGCTGCCAACGCATAACAAGAACCAAAGCGTGGCCAAACGGTAAAGTCGACTGGTTAATATGCATGCGGTCGGGGTTCGAATCCTGTCGAGCCCGAATAAAATTTTAAAACGCCATTTCATTCCACGTCGGGGCCCACGTGGCGGCCTCCGGGCTAGCCACGTGGCGCCTTTTGATTGGTCGCCAAGGGAATATTCCCCAGAATATTCTGCGGAATATTCTTTTTTTAATAAAATTTTTCCACAAAGGCAAATTGGCATTTTTTTAATGGAAATGGAGAAATCTTCAAACTTGAATAACTTCTTCATACGGAGACCATTTTTCGAACCGTTCGCGGCGCCGGAATCAGGAAGACGAGCTCTATCCGTTCGTTTAGGTTCAAACCAGTTCTGAGCACCTTCATTTTTGACCATTTTTCGACACTTGGTCCTGAGCTCCTGATCACACCTCCCAAATGAGAAGGCTTTTGGTCCCCAAAAGCTTACTGAATCTCTGATCTGAACTGTACAGCAATTGAGGAACAGAAATATCCTCTTCCAGTCAGCCAAAAGAGCATACTAATGCCAAAAATGTCCTGCCTTGCTAACTATCGTCATGGCGACTTTTTGCTGCATACGCCAAGTACTTGTCGAATCCCGACCAAGTTCTTTCGCCAGAAAAATCTGAAATTGCAGGAACCAGCAATGAAACTTGCTGATATATGAGCTGAAATATTCCCCTGAACATGTGGACTTGCCAACTGTCACGATGCCCATCCAAGGCACCTTCATTCCAGAAGAAGAACTGCCTCCCAAATGAAAAGGCTTTTACAAGATGAAACACTTCATCATTTCTCCTGTTTACAATCTTGGAGATCAAATTAACTTTTTCCAAGTCAATATTACATTACATGCATGGTTAAAAACAAAGTAATCAACCCTTCAAGTTAATCACACATACATGTTTAAAAATACAAGGAAATCATCATGATCCCTGTGCTAATGCATCTCATTCTCATGCATGCAGTTTATCCTTCAACTTTCTCTTAAGTACACTCATAAGTACAAGATCCTCAATCACATGTACATGTACTTTCAAAGCTGAAATGAATATAACTTTCGCTACGATAGAGTGAGTCTCATACTCAGCTTTTCCATCCTGCAACTTGCATTCCTTAACAAAGAAAATGCATTCAATCAAAAGACATGCAACTTTAATTGGATAAGAATTCTAACCATTTCTTACCAATCCATTTCAAAGGTGATTCCTTTAACTGATCTGAAAATGGAATTTACTTGTTTGAGGGTGCAAGGTATCCATTTCCCATAATTTCAAATTGAGCTATACACTCCAAGTGACCTCTGAAAATGTGAGAACAAACTATTTCCTATACAGAGATGGACTGTAGGGGCATTCACCAGATGTTTCACCTTTCTAGGAAAGGATGAATCCGGAGGCTACCTGGCCCTCTACAGACTCTGCCTAAGGAAATAATATGTAAACACTTAGAAGTCTTTGACATTCACATACTTGAAATTTGATGTCTTGCGGAATAAGACAAATAACTTTCTGCAGCTGAGTAGGTGATTATGTGTATATGAAATTTATGTATATTTGTTGTTTAACAATTTATATCAGTTTTGTTTAGCATATCATCTTCAGCAAATAAAGACATCAAAATGATAAGCAGTTCACCCCCTTCTCTGGGCTACATCTGCTGGACCAAGCCTCTCAAACTAGGCTTGTCCTCTTGTATTAAAAATGCTACAAAGGAAAATACACGAATAAGAATGTCTCGAAAGACAGATATGACAGTAAATACAGAATCAAAAGATAGGAATTAGCTGAACATGCTCTTTCCCAAACACTAAACAGTGAAATTTGTACCTGCTACAGTACTTTTCCCCAATTGTCCTTGGTGGCCCTTTAGACTTGCATGGAGAATTTCGAGGTGAAGATAACCTCAATTGGTTCTGAAACCTCTGCAATTAGAATCAGAAGGTCGAAAATATCAGAAACAGACTTTTGAATCACCAAAAATGGAAGAACATAGTCCCCAAACAGCTCCAACACTGAAATGGCCCTCTTGGCCCTGAAAGCTTCCCTGAAGCTAAACAGTGAGAAGAATTTCTCAAAAGGAAAAACGAGCTGTAGAAATGGATTCAGAATGCTGAAAACCTTCAGGAATGACCTTCGTTCCACATAAACTGGCTGCACAATTCCCAATGCAGCTCCCAAACTGATTCGGCCCTAGTGACTCCTGGAACTTCCACGAAGTAAAATCACCTGCAAACGGCCTCAGATGGCTGTGAAACCTGTGCCAATGGCTTCAGAAGCTCGAAGAGACCCAAAATCAAAAAAAAATTCGTCTTCAAAGGCCTCTCCTAGCAGAAGTTATGCCCAATTTACTGAACTGCCAGTTTGGGCTAAAAAACCTCCACTAAATGTGGAGCAACTGCAGATAAGGCCGCCACATGGGGAGGTGGCGCCAAAACTGGGCGGAACCGCCAAATAAGCCGCACAGTTAAACGTTGGCAATAAATTTTATGTTATGCCGTTCACAAGTTTCGGCGGTCAACAAACGGTTTTAAAACGTTTTCATTTAATACACAACATTTTATTAAAAACCCACTTTATAATATAAAACCAAAGTTGGTTAATCTGCACGTTTCAAATGCGCCGAGCCCTGGGTACTGGTTCCGCCGGAGGGTCATTTGGGAAGGGGGCTGGCCCTTCGGGGCTGGCCCCCTTCGGGCCCCGCCCAAACCTTCCACACACAACAAATACAATTTCGTGCCGCCATATAACACGAATCAAATGTGTGGTCTGTTGGTTAAAACGCGTGGTTAATATGCATGCGGTCATGCATTCAAATCCCATCCGCGACCCGAAATAAAATTTTGAAACGCGCCATTTCAATTCGGTCTTGGGGCCACGTGGCGGCCTCCGGGCTAGCCACGTGGCGCCCTTCCATTGGCTGCCAGATGGAATATTCCCCAGAATATTCTGCGGAATATTCCACGAAATATTCCCAGAATATTCTGTGGAATATTCTTTTTTTAATAAAATTTTTCCACAAAGGCAAATTTGGCATTTTTTTAATGGAAATGGAGAAATCTTCAAACTTGAATAACTTCTTCATACGGAGACCATTTTTCGAACCGTTCACGGCGCCGGAATCAGGAAGACGAGCACTATCCGGTCGTTTAGGTTCAAACCAGTTCTGAGCACTTTCATTTTTGACCACTTTACGACACTTGGTCCTGAGCTCCTGATCACACCTCCCAAATGAGAAGGCTTTTGGTCCCCAAAAGCTTACTGAATCTCTGATCTGAACTGTACAGAAATTGAGGAACAGAAATATCCTCTTCCAGTCAGCCAAAAGAGCATACTGATGCCAAAAATGTCCTGCCTTGCTCACTGTCGTCATGGCGACTTTTTCTGCATACGCCAAGTACTTGTCAAATCCCGACCAAGTTCTTTCGCCAGACAAATCTGAAATTGCAGGAACCAGCAATGAAACTTGCTGATATATGAGCTGAAATATTCCCCTGAATCATGTGGACTTGCCAACTGTCACGATGCCCATCCAAGGCACCTCCATTCCAGAAGAAGAACTGCCTCCCAAATGAAAAGGCTTTTACAAAGATGAAACACTTCATCATTTCTCCTGTTTACAATCTTGGAGATCAAATTAACTTTTCCAAGTCAATAACATTACATGCATGGATAAAAACAAAGCAATCAACCCTTCAAGTTAATCACACATACATGTTTAAAAATACAAGGAAATCATCATGATCCCTGTGCTCATGCATCTCATTCTCATGCATGCAGTTTATCCTTCAACTTTCTCTTAAGTACAATCATAAGTACAAGATCCTCAATCACATGTACATGTACTTTCAAAGCTGAAATGAATATAACTTTCGCTACGAAAGAGTGAGTCTCATACTCAGCTTTTCCATCCTGCAACTTGCATTCCTTAACAAAGAAAATGCATTCAATCAAAAGACATGCAACTTTAATTGGATAAGAATTCTAACCATTTCTTACCAATCCATTTCAAAGGTGATTCCTTTAACTGCACATCAATATCAACATGTGTATCATCCTGACACATATCAATGATGGAAATTTCCTTCCCATTCTTGCCATACTCTTTCTCCCACTTCTTCAACTTTTGTGTAAGCATTGTTGGATTCAAAGACCAACACCTTTCAACAGTATGTCCTTGCTTATGGAAGTTGTCATTATGAAAATGAACAAAAGAGCTTCAGCAAACTCAAACAACAAGTAGTTTGCAGAATAATAAAGCAGTCAATCTTCAACACTGCTTAAGACACCTTTCAAGCTACACAATCAAGCTAGTGATGTCAGTCAAGCAAACCTGGTGCTATGATACCATCTGATCTGAAAATGGAATGTACTTGTTTAAGGGTGCAAGGTATCCATTTCCCATAATTTCAAATTGAGCTATACACTCCAAGTGACCTCTGAAAATGTGAAAACAAACTATTTCCTATACAGAGATGGACTGTAGGGGCATTCACCGGATGTTTCACCTTTCTAGGAAAGGATGAATCCGGAGGCTACCTGGCCCTCTACAGACTTTGCCTAAGGAAATAATATGTAAACACTTAGAAGTCTTTGACATTCACATACTTGAAATTTGATGTCTTGCGGAATAAGACAAATAACTTTCTTCAGCTGAGTAGGTGATTATGTGTATATGAAAGTTATGTATATTTGCTGTTTAACAATTTATATCGGTTTTGTTTAGCATATCATCTTCAGCAAATAAAGACATCAAAATGATAAGTAGTTCACCCCCTCCTCTGGGCTACATCTGCTGGACCAAGCCTCTCAAACTAGGCTTGTCCTCTTGTATTAAAAATGCTACAAAGGCTAATACAAGAATAAAAGTGTCTCGAAATACAGATCTGACTGTAAATACAGAATCAGAAGATAGGAATTAGCTGAACATGCTCTTTCCCAAACACTAAACAGTGAAATTTGTACCTGCTACAGTACTTTTCCCGAATTGTCCTTGGTGGCCCTTTAGACTTGCAGGGAGAATTTCGAGGTGAAGATGACCTCAATTGGTTCTGAAACCTCTGCCATTCAACTCAGAAGGTCGAAAATATCAGAAATAGACTTTTGAATCACCAAAAATGGATGGACATAGCCCCCAAACAGCTCCAACACTGAAATGGCCCTCTTGGCCCTGAAAGCTTCCCTGAAGCTAAACAGTGAGAAGAATTCCTCAAAAGGAAAAACGAGCTGTAGAAATGGATTCAGACTGCTGAAAAACTTGAGGAATGACCTTCGTTCCACATAAAATGGCTGCACAATTCCCAATGCAGCTCCCAAACTGATTTGGCCCTAGTGACTCCTGGAACTTCCACGAAGCAAAATCACCTGCAAACGGCCTCAGATGGCTGTGAAACCTGTGCCAATGGCTTCAGAAGGTCGAAGAGACCCAAAATCAAAAAACAATTCATCTTCAAAAGCCTCTCCTAGCAGAAGTTATGCCCAAAAAACTAAACTGCCTCTTTCCCCTTGAGAAACTCCACCAAAGGTGGAGAAACTGCAGATAACGCAGACAAATGGGGAGGTGGCGCCAAAAATGGCGGAACCACCAACTAGCCGAACGGTTAAATTGTTTGGCATTAAATGTAAGGATCCGCGTTCATATGCGGGGTTGGCGGTTATATAAAAAAAATGGTTGATAATAATTAAAACCCACAACAAACGTTATAACCAAACTTTTGAATACGCCATGCGCGCCGAGGATTGAGGACCGTGGTTCCGCGCCTGTGGTCATTTGGGAAGGGGGCTGGCCCTTCGGGGCTGGCCCCCTTCGGGCCCCGCTCAAAACAAAACCGCGCTATAAATAAAACCCTGTCCGCCACATAATCAACAAACGAACGCGTGGCTCGTTGGTAAAAGCGCTGTGTTAATAAACCGGTGGTCGCGGGTTCAAATCCGGCCGACCCACAAAATTTTTGAAATGCCATTTCAACGCCAAGTCGGGGCCCACGTGGCGGCCTCCGGGCTAGCCACGTGGCGCCTCCTGATTGGCTGCCAAGGGAATATTCCCCAGAATATTCTGCGGAATATTCCATGGAATATTCCCAGAATATTCTGTGGAATATTCTTTTTTTAATAAAATTTTTCCACAAAGGCAAATTGGCATTTTTTTAATGAAAATGGAGAAATCTTCAAACTTGAATAACTTCTTCATACGGAGACCATTTTTCGAACCGTTCGCGGTGCCGGAATTAGGAAGACGAGCACTATCCGGTCGTTCAGGTTCAAACCAGTTCTGAGCACCTTCATTTTTGACCATTTTACGACACTTGGTCCTGAGCTCCTGATCATTAACGACCCTCACCAAAAGTGTCATTGAAAATATCTTTGCTGACGGACCATAAAGGACCATCACTATATACACTTACAGTGACGGTTTTTTAATGACCGTCACCATATATGACACTGGTGATGGACCTTAAAGGTCTATCACAAGCATGACCCTCACCAATGTGCTTTTTTCTTGTAGTGTCTCAAATTGCGTTGAGAAGATATGTTTCAAGGAGAAAGAATGACACCATCATGAAGCATGGGAGGCAAGACTTGAATCAGAAGACAGACTTGCTTGAAGAACACTCTTCTGTACATGAAGAGAGATGGTGGTCTCACATGCATGCTTTGGAAAAAACAAAGGGGTATTGGATAGATGACACCCTCCCATGGGAGACTAACTTCCAAGAGCTTCCATCTTCTTTTGAGCATGTGCATGAGCAAGGAAGGCAGCAAGGAAGTACTGGCAACCTTCCACTTTGTACCTTTGGCATGGGAGATGTCAAGGAGGAGGACAAAAACATGGAAGACACTTCAGATGACACCCTATCAGCGCTGTCATTGTTGGGTACATTAGATCCTTATTGGAAATCCCAACTGTTGGTGGAATATTCCAAGGATATTCATACTTGCATGATTCTTGATGACTGGTTGCATGAAGCGAGCTATTCAATCCTTGATGGAGTCATCTATAATCATGGTAGGATCATCTTGTCTAGAGCTTCCAAGCTCAAGGAGAAGTTACTACATAGGGCTTATAAAGAGTTCAATTTCAACCACACCTATTCTATGAAGCTCAACAATATCATTTTGAGGAGCTATTATTGGGAGGGCTTTGAAAGAGAACTATATCAACATTGTCAATGATGCATGGAACTTGTGGAGATGGAGCAGCAACATGACTATAAGGAAGAGTTAAATCAGCCCTCTCCTTCTTCTCTTGAAGAAGAGAGTAGATCTATGCACCACTCCATTGATATGAGGAGGATTGTTGGTGGAGAGCATGTTCATAGTACGTGTTTTATATTCTAATTTCATGCATTCTTACACTATGTTATTGCAGGCCATGACTCCAAGGAGGAGTAACATATTTTGTAAATCTCATGGGAATTGTTGGGCCACTAAAAAATCTGAATTTGGCCACTCCCTTGATGAGCAAAGCGATATTTGTTTTCATGATGGGTGCTTCCCAAAGGCACCAAATATATCTCACATTTTCTGCAATATTGAGATGACTTGGGCAGCAAGTAAGTAGTGGGAAAACCACTTACCACATATTTTTTGATGTAGGCAGGGGATACTCTGTGCTAGTACCACATGTGGGACTATGATCCACCTCCTTGTGCACACATTTCTAATTTTTTGCACATTTTTTTGATCCCCTATATTGATGATGTGCTTGTACTTTTCATGGGGATGAATGCAGAAAGGAGGGAAGGCATGCATGTGCCCTATGGGATGACTACACTCCTTGTACTTTCTGTCTTATATTTCAGGGAGGGCATTGGGCAGACCATGATTGTTTCATGTGATTCATTGTTTCGTTATAGGTGGAGTTGTTCACATCTCATGAGAACATTGTTGGGACACGTCATGGATGGATGGTTTGGTGATAACTTAGCTTATGAGAGAAGCTTATCCTTTGTTTGTGACACCAATTGAGGAGGAGATGAGTTTCAGCACTCACCTTATCAGTTTCTTGAGGACAAGCAACATTTTGGAGGGGAGGACTATAATATTCCTAATTAGCCCAAGCAAATAGGAATATTTAATTTTGTTTTCATTTTCTTGTTCAAGAATAAAATTGTAAAGGAGGACAAATTAAAATCCTTAAACAGCAAAATAAATCAATGCCCATGTGAACAAGGCTAAATCTGGGTTGCCTTAATAAAACTCCCTCATGTGTGAAAAGGGATCGTGATAATTGATTGGGTCAACAAGACCAAATCTACAGCACTGTCCAGATGCAATGAACCTAGATGAGCAACACAGATCTAGTTGGAGGTTTCAAATGTGAAAGGAGCTAAACCTTTGAGATGGTTTAGGGTTTTTCAAGGCTTTCATCCTATAAATGAAAGAGGAGAGCAGCATGAGAGGGGTTGTTGAAGATATCATTTTAGAAGAATTTGTCTATTTAGACATTTCTCATTCTCTTGCTGTTTAGCTGAGAATAATGTTGTTTAGCATTGGGTGTTCCGGAGTGGGAATCCCACCTCCTTCCTAAAGCAGATCTTGGAGGAGTTGTGCTTGTCTTGACCACTATCAGGCTTGGGCCAATCTTCACCTTACACCTACAACGCTGATCCTGTTGAGGGTTGGGTTGTCCTTGTGAGTTGCAGCAAGTGGGAGATAGATCTTCTCATATCTATGCATATCTAGCCTCTCTGTTCACTGGGAAAGTCTGCTATCCCATTGAAAAGAGTGTCATAGATCATTGGAGCCACAAATCCATACCTTGGCATCAGACCAAATCATTCTTAGTGCTTACAACGTAGTTTCTATCCCTAAATTGCATTACTTGCAAGTTTGTAGTTGCAGGGTGTTTTGTCTGCATTTTGGAGGAGAGAGCTTCGATGTTAGGATTCTTCCTCTCACTGTGGTGATCCATGGATTGGCCATCCAATCCATGTTTGTTTTAGATCTGATCCGCTGTTCTATTATATGATTCAGGAATTTCTGAATATTACTGCAGATCTGCAACTCTAGATCTCAGATCTACTCTTTGTGCTTCAAGTTTTGCACAAAACCCCAAGGGGAATGTATATATGAGCTTTTCTTGTACACAGATCTGAATTAGATTTATATTTTTATGTACAGATCTACTCTAGATCTAAGTTATAATATACTGCTGCTTTAGCCCCATTAAAATAACGATGTTAATTTTATGCAGACTTTTCTTGTGGCTGTAGCACCTCATTTCTGAGGGTTTATCCCTGTATAGTCTTCTACTTCCTTTTGTACACTGTATGGGCTGTAATATAAATCTGATTTGTTGTTATGCAAGTGATATTAGAGCCTCCATATTAATCTACTATAAGTACTAGGCTGAACTGCGTTATTTTCCAGCAATGTTCTTTGTATTATTGTAGTCCCCTCTTTGGGAAGTTTTCAAGCCTTCCTAGGTGTGGGAGATCTGTTTAACCCACCTAGAAATATTTGTTTCTGATCTCCTCTTGGATTTAGGGCTTAGATACTCATATCTAAGGGATCCAAGGGCTTATTTCTAGAGCTGTCACAGTCATTCCTGAAAAATGCGTTTTTCAGGCATGCCTTGCTAGAAGTCTAGATTTTGGCATATTACAGAACGTTATATCCTTGAACTTGATGCATGGATGGGAATTTGATTGCTATATAAATATTATTTTCGCATTTTAAAGTTGGTGAAAGAATTAAGGATTATCTACCTATATGGCAGGGAGGATATTTGTCAGTAGATTTGTCTGTCAGTCTTGGACTCGACGATGACCAAATCAAATCTGGGGATGGGGTTGTCTAGGTTGTAATTGCTGTGGGTGGTGGCTTCCATTTATAAACTTTTCAAGACAATGATGTCTCTAGGGTCCGATCACATTTGTTTACTCTATCCAATGACATTTGGATCTGAGTGATGACGTCCTGGTTATGATTTTGAGGCACGGTCAAGAATGTTGGTTGTATTGGAGATTTCCTACTATCTAAATAATTAGAATCATAATTGGAGGCACCAACTGGCGCTTTTCTATTTTTGCATGGCTTTCATGATCCGTCTACCTACCAACTCAATGCTATTGGATTTTGAGCCATACGGTTGCCAAGGATGGTGGACATCAACGACATCCTATCATCAGACACGTCTGCCCAAGAGGCGTTAATTGCTACCACTATCGAAGCGGAGAATAGATTCATCAGGGTTTTAGATGAAGATGCAAATTTGATTGCACAGTCTATGTTTATTCCTGGGACTTTTTGCTGCAAATCACGGTGGTGAGCCGGTTAACAGGGTTGCTAGAGGGAAGGATACTAGGGCTAGAAAGGGGCAGACCCAAAAGGGACAACATTGTTACAAGCCGGCCATGGCAGTAAAGGAAATTATCATGGAGTATGATGATTTATGGGGTCGGGTGGCGAGCCTCTAGAAACAAGCTTTGATCGAACGATGGATGTTTGGAGATGGCAAAGAGGTGGACATGGTGTAATGGGCGAAGTTGTTCTGGAACCCTATTTTGGGCTACTCGCCAAAAATTAGTATGTTCTTAAATAATTATTTTAGTATTCATTTCATGAAGGAGGATATTTATAAGATTATACGGAGGACGCGAGTATGAGGCAAAAGCTTCATGAAACTTGTGCCTTCGTATTTGGGCTTTAATCCTGTTATGGAAGCTGCCAAAAGCAAAGTCGTATGGGTGAAGTTGTTAGGGCTTCCACTTGAATTTTGGACATTGAAGGCTCTTCAAGTGATAGGTGACTCTATTGGCTGTACCAAGTATATAGACCCCCGTATCATTGGAACCACTGATAAGAAAATAACATGGCTATTAGTGGAGGTATTCTTCAAGGGGGGTTTGCCCGGGGACGTTGACCTTGTATGGGGACAACGAAGACACATAAATAGGGTAGATTACTAGGGGGTTCCTTTCTGGTGCTTGATTTGTCACCGTATGGGACATTTGAAGAGTTGTTGCCCAATGCATTTCAAAAACTCTCATAGAGTCATTTCATGTAACGATGGATCTAACCGAGAAGATGCTGCTGGTGACACGATGGCTGGGAATGGCATACAAAAATCGGGTAAGTCACTTCCTACATCTTCTGGGGATGATGATTATGTGTTGGCTAGTGATTGTGTTGAAAAACAAGCTCCTCCTGACAATGAATTTCCCTTTGTAAATGAGATACATGACCCTATTTTTACACGAGATATGGTGGGGGGGTGCCTCTGGAAAATAATCATGTTTCCTCTAACTCTCCTAAGGACTTGGATCGAAAAACAAGGTTTTTGACGGATGCTCGGTCTTCACTATTTATCGCTACCAGTTCTGAATTACTGGATGTGCCCCTTATTTCTGCCACCCTTGTTACACCCTCTCATATTTCGACTCCTGGTCCTTCTTATACCCCCTTTGAACAACTTTATGTATCTCCATCGATGCCCTCTCTAGAATGGGCATCTCCTCCATCTCCTCGCCATGATGTTGCCCTTGACATCACGGATTCCCCCAAAAATTCTATTGGAAGTGATATTGAAGCTTTGTTAGATAATCCTAACCTTGATCTTGCGGCCTCAACAGTTTTTGATAGGATTCCCCAACAACATGAGATTGTTATATCCCCTAAATCTAGCAACAATATAACTGTACGTAAGAAAACAAAACTGGGGTCACGACATTTCAGGGGGAGACCAAAAACTAAATCTCTGTTCAAAGATGATTTCTTAGATCTCATAGATGTACCCATCTCCTCTTCTAGGGACATCAGGGTGCTTAGAGCAAGCAAACCCCTGGGTGGTTCCAAATGAATTCTATCCTTTCTATGAATCTTAGGGGTATGGGCAACCCCTCAAAAAGATATCGCCTGAGGGAGGTACTAAATACGTTGAGACCTATCATTATTCTTGTACAAGAAACTCTATGTGATAGAATGAAGGAAATTAGGTATATTCTTTCCATTAGACCGGGTTGGGACGTGGCAGCGGTGGATGTTGTTGGTCATGTAGGCGACGTAATAGAATTATGGAACCCATATCATGCAAAATTTTTGGCCTTTAGATTTTTTGGTGGCATCCTATTATCCGGAAACATTTGCAGGGTGCAGGACACTTTCAATATTTTAAACTTATATGCACCATTCCAACACAGATATGATTTTTTGAAGTGAATGAACAATTCAGGTATTCTTTCGCTGGAGAACCTGATTGCCATCGAGGATTACAACTGGACTTTAAATGCCGAGGAATCATGGGGACTTAGGGCCCAGGTGGACCCCTTGGCTGGATACATTGGTAGGATTTTTGAACAGGCTCAGATGATTGATGTTCATCCAATCCCCATTATTCCTACATGGACTAATCAACGAATAGGGGGGGATTTTATCGGTAAGAGGTTGGAAAGATCTATGGTAAAGGGACATATGGTTGACAAATTGGGGAATATCTAATCATATATCCATGTTTCTGACTTATCGGATCACATGGCTGTTGTTATGTCATGGCCTGAGGAAAGTAAAGGAAGGGGGTCCTTTTCAAATTCAATCGGGCATGGTTGCTTGATGATGAATAGAACATGATCATCCACGAACTCTAGGTTGAAAATACCTCATATGAGGAATTACATGGATGGGAGTGTTTACATGCAAAGCTATAGTGAGTAAATACCATTACAAAGGCATGGGAAATTAGAAAGAAAGAAAAGCTTAGGAAGGAATAAAATGAAATAACAAGAATCCTCAATGATATACACTCAAATTTTGTCAATAGGGCCCCAGATGATCAAACCTACTTAAAAATGGCCAAACTTCAACAATGAAGAGAGGAGATTCTGAAGATTGAGGAAATAACATGGAAACTCAAAAGCAAGATTACATGGCTCAAGGAGGGAGATTTGAACACAATTTTTTCACAAATATGAAAATGAGAGGAGGAACAAAAATGCAATATGGTATATTCAAAAAAGCGATGGGAGATGCGTTTATTCCATGGAAGAGATTATGGGAGAAGCCTACAGAGACTTCTCGACCTTTCACCAAGCTGACACAGAAATTTCCTCCGAGTGCCAGAAATGGATCCTCCAATACATCTCACATATGTTTGATGTGGATGCCATAAAAGCCTCAATGCTACAATTACAAAGGAGGAAGTTGAATCAACACTAAAGTCATTTGGTCACGACAAATGTCCTAGTTCAGACAGTTGGTCAGCGGAATTCTATGTACATTTTTTCAACATTATGGCAGATGAGATTAGGAATTTTGTGGAAAATGGACGAATTACGAGTAACATTCCGGCGAACATGAATGCCACTTTCTTGGCACTCATTCCCAAGTCATCTGACCCCAAGACCTTTTCTGATTACAGACCGATTGCTTTGTGTGATCTTATATATAAGGTATCATCTAAAATTATAGCAAATAGAATGAGAATGACACTTTCAAAGTTTATCTCAAGGGAACAATATGGATTTTTGAAGGGACGATCAATCCAAGACACTATTTCTATTGCAAAGGAAGCTATGCATTCCATGCATGTTGACAAGAAGGAGGCTCTTATTCTAAAAATTTATCTATACAAAGCATATGACACTATTGACTGGTCTTATATTAGACTGGTACTCCTTAAGATTGGGCTTCTGTTGCACATCATCAAATGGATTATGGCCTGTATATCATTGGACGTATTTATAATAAATGGTATGCTAACAGACTTCTTCGGAGCACAAAGGTGCTTACAACAGGGATGTGCTCTATCCCCTCTCATTTTTATATTGATAATGGATGGATTTAGCAGGCTTATGAAGATGGCTGTGTCTTCGCAATATATTTTTGGACTTACTTTCTCTAATGATGTAAGTATCACTCATTCACTCTTTGTGGATGATCTTCTTATTTTTTTCCAGATTATTAGGAACCATTGGTTCTATATACACTTCTTGCTGACTCGGTTTGGAATGGCATCGGGACTATGCATTAACAAGGGGAAATCTTTCCTTATCTATGAATACGGAAATGAGGATGAGATCCACTTCATTGTTAATTTCTTGGGTATCAATATTAAGCGGCCAAGCGAAGGTTTTTTATACTCGGGTTGAAGATTCAAAGCTTGTGGGTACCAGGTGAAGGATTGGATGTGGCTCGTGGAGAGATTCAAAATCAAGATTAAAAAATGGTCACATAGGTGGCTCTCGTTGGGGGGCAGACTGATCTTCATCCAATTGGTCCTCACACAACTTATTGTATACTGGGGTTACCTATATTTCTTTCCAGAAAAAACTGTGTAGTGTAGAAATCAAATATTGGCAAAATTCTTATGGAGAGGTGCAGGCATGAACAACAAACAACATCTTTGTAAATTTTAGTTCTTATGTACCCCTAGAAAACATGGGGGATGGGGTATCCTAAACATTCGAGCATTTAACTCTACTCTGCTCATTAAATCTCTATGGCGAGCGATCAAGGGAGATGGAATATGGAATGATATCATATATGTTAAGTACTTAAATGGTGATTCTCTGCCCCAATTTTACTGCAGACAATTCATTATGCCTAGGTACATGTCGGCTATACAGCTAGATTTGAAGAAAATCTTTCCAATCTTTGTTGAGTGGTTAGTTTGGAGATTCAGGAATGGGCTGAAGATCATCCTTGGTTGTGATAGGATATATGGCATGAAAGTCGAACCCCACTCATTCATTTAATGACCATTGACAAATTACTTATTTTCATATAAAGCTTCCCAAACAATCACATTGTCTGCCACAATTTTTCACATGCGAACCGCTTGTACAACCAACCAGGTAATACTTTTAGGGAGCAGGCCTCGACATTTCACATACATACCGGCAAATGTATACTCTCACCATCACCCTCAATACACATTTTTCAAGAAACAGTGACATGGCGTAGATACGTTACTTATTTCAACATATTGACAGGTGCGTATAGTACAACTAACTTGGACATTTTACTAACACCTAACTTTTTCCATACTGACAACGTTCTCCTCATACTGACACGTAACAGAATTTCTCCAAAAGACATCGATGGTGTTGATATAATTCTCGTTGAATTCGATTGGAACACCTATCCACTTAAGGCCGTGCATTATTCTTCGATTGTTATAAGTTTATTTAACTTTGCATAAACATGTTCTCATCTTTCCTTTAAGAAGGAACAAATGAATCACAAGTAATGAATTCGTAATTTATGATAAGTGGTGATTTTTTTCAGTATTCATTATATAAATCATTTTATATCAAAGTTAGAGGTGTCAGTGAATTTTTTTTAATCATAGTGTTGATATTTATGACAAAAGAATGAAGAAGGTTAGAAAATGTGTGCAAATTCAAAAAAGCAATTTATTATCAAAATATTTATTTACTGATAATTTCAGTTAATTTAAATTATAAAAATAAAAATAAATAATTAAATTATAATTTTATTTTAAATTGTTATTATTATTATTCTATATTATAAAAAAAATCAATATATAATTTAAATCTATAAATATTATTATATATAACAAGATTTTTAAGCATGGAAATTTCTTTTTTTATTATGATTATTTAAAATAGAAAAAAAAAATATTTAAAAAAAAATATGAATACTATTAAAAATATTCTAAAATATTTCATAAAAATTAAATTTTACAATCCCTAATAATTATGTTGAATTTTTAAAAATACAATTTTAAAATAAATACACTTTTATATATACACACACACACAATTTTTTATTAAATTAAATACACTTATTATTATTATAATATATATATATATATATATATATATATATATATATATATTATTAAATTTATAATTGAAATCTTGTAAAAAAACTAAAATAGAAATCAATTATAAAACCTAAACTCATAATTATAAATCTATAAACATCAACTCATATTTCTAAAAAAATGCAATTTTAAGATATAATTCTACGACTAAACTATATGTCTCAGGGTGTATAGTTTGGTAAGCACGATGCCCTCTCGACACTGTCACATAGTCAATGGTGCGATCGATTATAACACAACACCATTCACCGTGTAATGAAGCTAAGAGGGCATTGCGCTGACGAAACTATCTACCCTGGGGCGAGTAGTTTGGTCAGTGCACCACCCTCTCGAATTTGTACATATTCAACAATGTGATCGGTTAAACGACCACATCGTTGACCATTAACTAATGTTTAACAGTGTGTTGACAAAATTATCAGTTAAACGACCACACCATTGACCATTAACTAATGTTTAACAGTGCGTTGACAAAATTATCTACTCCAAGATGAATAGTTTCATCAATGCACCGCTTGAAAAAATACATTTCATGTTGTGCGATGCGCTAAAAATTTCCAAACACACTACAAACGATGTACGATAAAAACAAACACACCGGTGCCATAAAAATATTGCCACCCTGTGCTTCGATGTATTCCTCTCCACCATCATTGTGCAAACTTGAATTTATTGTAAGCTAATACTAATGAATTTCTGCACTATCGTTAGACCATTTGTGGATAGACGATTTTTATTTAATACTTTATTGTGTATTGCTTTCGTGGCATATCGTCATCTTATTTTTTTTTCATTTCTCGTTAATTATGCGTCTCTAACCATTAATGCAGGTTTTTAATGCAAATTTGGTCATGCCGTAATGTTTGTAATCATTACTATATGAATATTATAGTGAAGGTATATTAATTTACTTTTGGATGATATAAGTGTGTTTTATTTGATTATTACCATTATTACTATATGGATGGTTTTTGGTGTAAAAAAGAAGACATATGTATGTTTTATTTATTAAATAAAGAGTTAAGTTTTGGGTTTTATATAACAAATAATTTTAGTTTTATTATTTTATTATAATTTTTTTTTCATCTTGTACTAAGTATGGTTAGGTTTTGTATAATATGGGAATATTTATTTCTTAAGAGAAATTGATTAAGGTTTTAAAAACTATAACTATGAGGATGAGAGTCAAAAGCTTGTCTCATATTAGTCAATTATGGATTTAGTATGTGTATTTAAGTTGGTAATTAGTTTTATATGTTTTTAATTTCCTCATATATTGATGTGGTGTATAGGATTGATATGTATGTTTAATAATTTTGATTTGAATTATTTCTACCATTTTGTTGGTTGTAACGTGTTATTGCCACATGGAAGGTGTAAAGATAATTTTTTATTGCCATCATAGTGTTTTCCCATCATTCTTGGCATATTATTAACTTCATCTTAATGAAAAATTAAGAAAAAAATTGTGGTCTCCAAAAGGATGATTTTTTCCCCAAAAAACATAGATTAATTAAGCTAAACATTCTATCCAATCCCTAACCATGCTCTAGTTATGTTTGTTGCTTCTAAGTTTCCTTGGAATTATTATAAGATGCAATTTTACCCTCTTGTTATAATAATCTTGTGAATGAGAGTAATAATTGCATCTTTTTTAAAGATTAAATATTGCTATTGTATTTATTTTTATTTCTATGTGCATTGCATTGCCCTTCATCTACTTACTCATTAATATAATTGGTTTCACTGTCTTATTGTGTTCAATACTTTGCTTTACTTTTTCAGTATTTCATGTTTTCCATTTGTTCTCAATCTAATGGATATAAGTGCTATTAAATCAATTTGTTCTAATTTTTTATCAAGGTACATGGTGTCGAGTCTTCAATTAACATATTCCAATAAATACTTCCATCACTAATTCAAGTGACTTCCCATGATGGATGATTGGCCAAGAGATTGTAGACACATTTTTTTGTCGAGGAATCCCTAGAGAAACATATGAATAATATTATGGACCATTTTTAGGATATCCATTTTTGAGTAGTGACATTCTTCAAAGTATAGAATAATATTGATATTCCTGTTGGGATATAGAAATATTATCCTTTTACACCTTTTCCTACCAACTTTTAATCTCTTTTATCTTACCTACCCTATTAGTCTTACCTATGACCCTATTAGTATCGATTAGCTCTTATGTGTATTCAATTGCATTTTATTGTTAATTATTTCCCCTTACCTATAACATTATTAGTTTTAATGCATTTAAACCCAAAGTGTTTTCCACTACATTTCCTCAGTAGTCCATATGAATTATAGTTAAATGTTAGAGAAATAACATATTCTGCATTTATCTTCGAAAAACATTTTAGTTTGTTGATTGTTGTATAACACGTTAACTATTTTTTCTACTCTGCATGCATTTGTGCAAATCCACGTGATAACTCTATGGATGCACAAAAATCAATATTTAACCACTACCATTGACCAAGTTAAATATATTCAAATATAAGTTATATTGTTTAACTCATTAGCAATGGATAATGAATTTTCGATGTTCATAAATCCAGTTTTAAGCAATTTCAATTGTTTTTATTTAATTTGGGTAGGTCAATTATTTGTTAGTTATATCACATTATTATCTCAATAGTGTGAAGATGAATGAGGTGGTTTATTGGTCTATATAAGTGAAAATTTGATTTTGCACAAAAGATTTGAAGATCTACATTGAAGATATCATGGATATAGGAAGTCAAGCACTATTAAAGTTCTCTTGGGATTCATTTTGACTAGGTTGTTATAACTTCCACCTCCCAATTCTTATTTTACATTAGAAGGAATCTTAAATTCACTAGGAGTTAATAAGAATTTGGGAAACCATAGATTGAGTTGTTAACAAGTTTCGACTAGGTTGTTATAACTCCCACATCGCAATTCTTATTTGACATTATAAGGAATCTTAAATTCACTAGGAGTTATTAAGAATCTCGGAAATCACAGATTGAGTTGTTAACAAGTTTCTTGGAGATATTCTAGTTGTTAGTAGGATATTGGAATTATGTGTACTAGTTTCCAATTATTATCAAACTATGGAAACCAAATTAAAAAAATTGTCTATCTACATTTATTATTTATTATTTTAGTTTTTAATTAAATTTATGTATAAAAATGTGTTCCTTCTTCATTCTATACTGAGGATTCCTGGAACACAATTCCAATTTATGATGAAATAAATTATATTTTCTAAGTTCTCATTTCAATCTAAATTGTAGTTGTATAATTCTTTTTATTATGGAATTAGTGTTAATTTAACTATATTATATATTAGTATTAAATTATTTAATTTAACTAACTTATTTTGTAAATGTAGTGACTGTTGATATTAAAAAAATATTTAATAGAAACATTGAACCGAAAACATCAAATATCTAAATGCATGATCTTCTTTCTTCTCCTTGAACCTCCTCTTCAGCTACTTAGACTAATCAATACATTGATATATAGCCTTTAGATTTCTACAACTAGGAAATTTCCTTCACATTTCTACAACTACAAAAATTGCTAATAATCATCCCAATCTAATTCCAACTAATTAGATGAGTCTAATTGTGACTTCCTACTAATTTGTTGAACCCTAACTTATTCTAAAATAACTAATTTTTTTTAAATGTTGTAACAATTTGTTAGCATTTGTATATTAAGCTTTTTTTGAAAGCCCCCCCCTTAAAGCTTAATGAGATGCTTCCAAATGTCTTTTTGATATAGTGAAACTTATCTTTTGGAAGTAGCTTGGTGAAAATAATAGCAATTTCATCATTTATTTAACAAAAAATTATTCCAATTTCTCCTTTTTCCACACGATCCCTTATGGAATGATATTTGATTGTAGATATAATTTTAGAGCTAAACTATGTATGTAGGATGGCCATTCTAGCCTACAATATAAACAACTATGAAAATGTGCATTCAAACATGATATTTGAAATGAATATGTTTGGCTTGACTTTGAAACACTATATTTTTCCTTATGTACAAGTCATATATATATTATCACAATAAAGAATTGTGGCAACCTTTTTTTCTTATTTTATACCTGTTAAGGTCCTCTTCAACCAAATTGATTCACATTTTGTTTCCACTGCAATTTACTCTACATCTGTAGAACATAATGAAATAGTTGGTCATTTCTTTGAATAACATGATACCACACCTAATGATAGGATGCAAGCATAACCTGAAGTAGTTTTTTTTTATCATAATGAGATCCAACCCAATCATTATATGTATAACCAACCAACCTAGGATTATTTTTTTAAGTATATCAAATTTCAAAATTGCTTGTTCCACAAAGATGCCTCAAAATTATTTTTTTTCTCCAAAATGAATCTTACTTGGACTTTCCATGAATCTACAAATCAAAATTACTACTTAAATACTATGAGATCTAGTGGTAGTAAGATACATAAGAATTTTCACAAAAATACTTCAGGCTTTAGCTTCTACCTTTCTAGCTCCATATTCTATAGAAAAAGTTTTGTTCACATTCATGGGTGTGATCATCGGTTTACTATTTTCCATATTACATTTGTGAAGAAGATATGTACATATTTTTCTTGTGAAATAAATATACCATCATCAATTTTTCTTACTTATATTCCAAGAAAACAACATTTCTATTGAAATCAATAATTTCAAATTCATTCATCATAACATGTTTGTACTCTTCCACTAACACATTAATTGAATATTGTTGGACATCTAATCCACTAAGCATTATGGTGTGGAAGTTGAACAGTCAAAGGAAGTCCAAGAGACCTTGGAAGATGAATCCAAGAGTCATGAGAATGTATTATAAATGTACATCTATGTTAATAGTAAAGGAAATTCATTGTTTTATCATTCATGTTTGTTCACATTCCATGTGTATCTAGCATGGTATCAAAGTGAGTATGTTCCTAACTTGCTCAATCTTGTTTGAGCCACTTTTTTATGGCTTCTTTGTGCATGTCAATTCTGCCCTATTTTCTGTATCTTGTGTTCCATAACTTGAGCATTATCATTGTGCACATGTACATAGGAATCCTAATGCTCCACTAAATTTGTTGTGTATTCGAAACCCTTTCCTTCAATGTGCGCCTTACCTAATCAGAAATATTTCTTCTCATTTTTGGATGTTGTCTCCATTTTTCAACCCTTAGCGCACTGTGGAATTATAAGAAACTGGTTCTATAATTGACCATTGATTGTTGACTCATTGTTTGAACTCATTACCTAGTGAACGCTAGTGAACACTCCATTTGGTTGAAAATTGGAACAAACAATAAATGATTACATAGATTTGCATTGATTAAAGGCTAGATTCCCTCATTGCTAGAAATCCAGTTACATTGACATCTCTTGGAATCTTGAACTCTTCTCCAAAAATTTCCTCAACCTCTTATTCCAACAATACACCCAATTTTGGCATTTTTTTTTCCAGCATGCTAAACCTGTCCTCCTATAAGGATGACAAACTTGTCCTTGTAGAAATAAAATGAAAACTTATCACCACTAGGAAAATAATATTGTTACATCTACTCGAGTGCTAGATATCTCTGCAGTAACGTCTCCATTTTTGGAATCATATCACCCTTAGCTATCACGGAAGAAAATGTTTGATAACATAAAGTTTGCACAAAATATATCATGGAGCTTGACATTTCGAAGCTCAAAATGAGGTAATGTAATTCAATTTTAGAACAAATTTATTGGTTAAACCACTTAAAGCGATTGTAATTTTCCCCAAATGGAAAAAATGTGGTGATATCGAACATTTAGTGATGAAAAATGCATATTTTGAGCAGTTTATGGGGATTGAGATAATTTCGATCCTTTAACTGTGATTTGAAGGAATAAAATCAGTAATTCTGAGTTATTTTATGGTGAGACCTGAATATTTCAAGTCAATTTGGAAAATACATATTTCAAAAGCTCTAGGGAAGCCCTTACTCTTTCAAAGGATTAAATTTGATAGGTTTGGTAGGACAAGGTGCTCTCATCCTATGTGTAGTAATCAACGACCAAATTTTCTTGAGACTCCTGTATTTGGTATGAACTCCCTCTACTCAGTGTTTCTAACAAAATTCTACTATGCACACCAATTCCATGTGTCTTTGTAGCTCCACACAACAAATCACAACCCACTATTCCCAACTAGAGTCCATAACTCTTTTTTCTAGTGTTTTGCAAGCAACATTCATTTTTAGGGAGTTGATAACACACCAACGTCATTCCCTTTTGCGATTGACACATTATTGGCATATATGGATACTGAAAATGCAGTTTAATCACCTAGAATGCTTCATCATTCATTCCACTTGTGAATTTCACTACTTAAGCACTTGTGCACCTTTGTTCCTTATGCGTGTATCCCTCTATGCATGAATGGACAAATTTCTCTATCTATGAATGTCCTAGACCCCCTTTTTCCTTCATGGGTCTTTGCTACTTTCCATATTTATCCATAATATAGTCCCACATTTATCTTAGTCTCCCAGGCAATCCACTAGTCAACTTCAAAATCTAAGGGTTGCACTCATCCCATTCCTTCCATTAAAATTTTAGGAACTATTGTAGTTTCCACCCAATGTCTCATATTTATGAGGATCATTGTTCCAACTATCTAATCCTTCAAAATAAATTTGTTATTGGGTAAGAGGAAAAAGGCTTAGATTCAAATTTGAAATTAATGGAAAGGCTTTAGCAAGACAATTCCCTGCAATAGATTCATTGTTTTACATTCATGGTATCATAGCTCATATGTTCCAAGTTAATTGTGTCATCATATTGATTAATCAAGCATTTATATTACATATACATTGTTCCTTGTTTTATCTACTTCATTTTTGTTGCACTAGTGACACATTAATGCTAACACAATTAATACAATGTCATCAACATAATTAATTACAATTTTACAAATTAACTAACGAGCCGAGATTGGATGTTATAATAACCAAATGAAGAACTTGTGAATCTACATTTAATATTTGGTATTTTAGCTTCAAAGTAAGTTTTTATATAAATAAGAGTGCCCTCTTCATTCTAAATGAGGACTCTTAGAGAATATTCCATATTACAATGAAATATAATAAAAATTCTTAAGATTTTATCTTGTATATCTTGTAATTTTACAATTATATATATAATATGTCTTGATTTAACTTTATGCTATTATAGTGTTATTTTCTTCCTTGATTTTTTGGAGACAGAGCTCACTTCATGAGAACATAGTGGCCTTTTTTTTATTTTGCTTCATGCAATTTGATTTCATAATTATCTTTACATTGATGCAAGAGTGTTTTTTTTTTTTTTGTAGTGATTATTTTCAACTAATAGATTAATTTTCCTTTATCAACAACAGTTCATGGAAAGAAGAGGTGCATGGATCATGTCAAGGGATAAGTTGGTGATAGTAAGGTCCCAATAGCATTATCAATGTTTAAGTACATGGTGATTGCCAACAATGATTAAGTAAGCTAGTTTCTTTCTTTTTAAGTTTTCAGATTCATTCCATCACCAAAAAAATTCGAGCAATGTAATTGTTTTCATGGAACTAGCCTAATGTCTAATGACATTGTTGACAATTAGTTAGTGTAAACCCCCGGACTATTTGTATTGATAGTAACATATATAATGCACTTTTATTAATTCATTTTTTAAAACTATTGTAACATATTTTTGGTTATAAAAGTAGATTTCGCTCTCCCTGCTTAATTTAATGAAGAGGTGGATAGTAGAACATATTTTAGGATAACCATACATACATAGTCTTCTTAATGAGACTTGAACCTGGGTAGGGAGGTTATCATTAAAACCTCCCAATCGCTTGGGACATAATCAATTCACTAAAATATTGTAACACATGCCATATAATTGTTATGGTTCCTTACAAATATCTCTCATATTAGGTTGTACCAAGTGCCTCTCATTATTTAAATACAAAGCTAGGATAAATTTAAACAAATATTATTCAATTTTTAATCATGTGAGTGCTTATTTGGGAAACTATTGTGCACTTTTCTTTGTGCCAAGAATGATACCTAGTGTAAAGTAGGGGATGTAAATTCACTACTACCACCTTTATAAAAATTATATGAAAAACTTTTATAACATATAAAGTTATCAACCATACCTTAAAAATGATGAAAACAACTTGAATGACCCTAATAGTTAATGATATGTACTTCTTTGTGAGAGTTCAAAAATTCAAATCTATAAAAGGAGTAGAGATAAAAATAAATATACAGAAGTAAAACCTAAAATTCTCAAAGTAAAAAATACTTCGAATCGGAGGAGTCTTTGTGTCTACGAATCGGGAGCTGATGTGACAGCTCCCGATCGTCGGGCTCCGGCGACCCCCCTCCCTCCGGTGACAATCAAAATGCCCGCGACGTTATGGCAACGGAGACCGAACACTAACGGGACAATGCCGTTAGCGGACCCCACCGGCTCCGCCACTCCTCCCGCGAGCGTCCCTCCTCCGCCACCCGCTGCTCCTCCTCCACCCACCACCCCCACATTTGCCGGCCACCAACCCGGATTTAATGCTCGTTTTCATCACCCGCACGCGCAAATAATCGGTTTTCATCCATCGTCGGGTTTTCATTGTCAAATTTTTTCGTCGCGCCAGGGTTGCAGTGGAGCAGTGGAATCGGAGAATTGGTTATTTGGAGCAGAAACCTGCATTCCATTGCATGTACTGGTAATACTTGTAAATAATTTAGTAAGGAGTATTATAAGAAGAGGAAATTTTATAAGTATCTGTCTCTGTTTTTATCATAGAATCTTGATGGAACTTTGAAGTTTTCATTCAATTTCTTGTATCTTCAATATTATTTTCCAGAGCCTGTGCTTCCTAATTAATCTTTCCTTATTGGAAGGTCTGTCTCTGTCTCTATTTTTTTGTGAGTATCATTACATCCTCTCACTTACCATCCTTAGCAAGCTCTCTCAGCTCCACTTTAAAAACTTAAACTTTCTTTTTTTGACTGATGTTCAGTTTTCCATATTTTTTTTCTCCCTACTCTGCTCATGGTGGAGTACAACGTGTCAAAATGAGTTAACAATGGCATCACTTGGTGGTGCAGAAATGACAAAATAGAATGCCCAGGGTAAGATCAGGGGTTGGTTTGTGTCATTCCTTTCTTACAGCAAAAGAAAGACGGCATATTAAAAGTGAAACAGCCATAAACCCTGGTAAGCTCCCATGTCAGGTCACAAAAACCAAGAATTTTAGATTTCAGAAAAAAAAACCTAGTTTCATAAAAGGTGGGTAGAAAGAAAACGATTACATTTTCAATTGAACAACTGTGATTATTTTAATTAGGAAATGAAATATTGAACCAATTTAATATATTCTCATAATCAGCACCCACATTCTCACATATTGACCTTGACAATCTTAGCGAGCAATGTATCCTGAATTCAATTTAATCCACACCTATTTGCCACCCATATTTTCCTATTGCCAACATGTATTCACTTCAAACCCTAAACCCTAAAATCCCAGAGGATAAAACCAGATTT
>CM076578.1:1967653824-1967846190 GCA_034641835.2 Pinus albicaulis | reverse complement strand
AACTTCTCCAGCTTTATCTAACTCCACATCCAGTCCTTGCAACTTTTTTAAATTCCTAGTTAGAGGCCTTCTAGGCTTGAACACAAACTCTGAAATTTCATCATTAAAATCCAGCTTTTTGGAAGACTTGATCTTCTTAGATTTCCCTTCATCCAAATTTATCAAATCTGCCTGCACTAAAGGAGATTCTTGAAAGTCAATATCTTGTAGAATATCATTCAAACTACCCTTTAAACTTGGATCTTCTTCTGAAACCACTGTTTTGCCTTTTTCCCTTGCTATTTGACTTCTAGTCAACCTTTTCTAGACTGATTTGCTGGTTGACTGTTCCTGTACTACTTCCTTACCTTTGGTTATCCTCTTTCGTGCAGGTTGAGGGGTTTCTTGAATAATTACTGGTGTTTTAATCTCTGGCCCTTTCACTTTTTTTCTGCAGGGTCAGTGGTTTCAGATGGTGATTTTTCTTTGGCCCTAGGACTAACACCTGTTCCATGTGTTTCTACCCAAAATCCACACAGAAACAGAAACTCAGACCATTCTCTATTCACCCTCTGAAGTTCATGCAAAACTATTAATTTAACAAGACCATGATGGAATAATGAAGTTTCACATGCCTGAGTTTTCATCTGCACCTTATCTACCATCTTGGCCAAACTCCGAAACAGAAAGAAAGGTAAATCTAGAGAAATTATTCCAGTGAAATGCAATAAGAGCTTGAAATGGTAAGAATACACCTTATGGTATCTTCCTTCGCAGGTTAAGTACCTTTGAATGTTGGAGAGCAGGTTAGCATATGTATCCTTGACATAACCTCTTGGCACTGCTTTGGTTAAATCTGTGTCCACAAACTCTGGCTTCAAAAATATTTTACAAGGTTCCATTTCAAACCTGAAGTTCTTGAACCACCTTTCTTCTCCCCTTAGAATCTCTGTCACTAAAGATATAATTTCAGGAGAAATTGGTAAGTTTAAACATCCAACCTTTGTATTTGAATCTGTGAAATTAATGGCAAATTCTTTTGTGACTTGATTATGACCTCCCTGTAGCTTTTCACAGAATCTCCAGCATCTTACTTTCTTGAAAGCTTCTTCAACTGATTTATCCTTGGTGAGAGCCTCTATGCCTTCAGGTTCCGTTCTCAAACAGTGGCCTGATATGTGGTTTCTTTTTTCCTCTGTCATTTTTCACTCGAAATCCCTGTGGCTTCAGAAAACCTGTAATAAACTGGCTCACTTGATTTCGGAGAAACTAGCTTGCTTGATTAAGGTTTCAGCCTCGCTTGAGAATTGAGAGAAACTCTGGTTTACGCTTACCGTAAGCTTTTCATTCGAAGAAAAACATGCAACAAGTGTTTTTGCATGAGATAATATAACCAAGGACAACCACCCCTTTTCAAATTTTAAAATGACTAATGATAAATGACCCCTAACGAATCTCATGATGGTTATGAATGGTTGCATGTGTAAGAAAGGATTCATGGACTGACACCTACTCATGAAAATTTAACGAAATTTGATGGATTTGACAGTTGGTCAAGATTGGTGCTCCCACAGTTGATATCCACCGTTGATCTTCATCACCTCCGTAGTCAACCCAGTGAACTGCGGAGGCACCCTTTCCGTTAACTCTCGTGCTATTAGTGCCCGCGGGTTGAGTCATCCAAATTATATTTTTAATATCAGCACTCTCCGCCAGTTAAATTAATCAGCGTTTAATCTTCGGATATAAAACCCATTGTATAAAGTTTAAAACAATTAAACTCTAATACATCAGAAAAAACATTTCCTTTTTATGCCAAAGTATAAAACTATAATACTTTAACATATTTAACATATTTGTTTTTATTTCAATTTCAGATTTTTTGTATTTTTAATATAAAATTAAAAGGATATGCAGATGATCCACAACAACCACAATGCAGAATTACAATTAAGGTACAAAATCTCTTAATGTACTAATTAGTAAAACCTAAATGGATTGGATTCTAAACTTTAATAATAATTTATATTCAGTTTTTTAACTTTAATTTAACCATATTTAAACTAAAAAATAGATACTAACTACTATGTAGCATTTGTTAAAAATTAATTTCATTTTTATTTATAAATTAATATTTATTAAAATTACAATTAAATTGAAAAAATTATATTATGTTGATATTTAATTGATTACTCCTTCCCTTTTCCATTCTCATAAACTGCGGAAAGCTAGAAAATTCTTATAAAATTGGTAGAACGTTTACAGATAATCATAATTCTAATCTCAATTTTCATGATTTCAAACAATATAATACAAATCATTCCGAAGTTTGTATCCCGTACTAAAATTTGTGAACCAGAATGAACAACACAAAAACATCGAAACGCGTTAAGGAGTTGCCAAATGTTTAATGTTAACGACAGAAATGTTAAATAGCTATACCCACAGCAACGTTAGAAAAAAACACATTACAAGGTCGAATGTAGTATTTTACAATTAATACTCTCATCTTAAGCAGTGAAAATAGAATTTCATCCAATGTTTTCTTGGTATGGATGCACATGAAAATATCACACGCTTCATAATTAAAATGATATTAATATTAAAATTTAAGGCTAGGTATAATTGGGTGAGATATTTGTATCTTAGCCAAGGCTAATTTGATTTTTAATATCTGAAACCGATGAGTACTCCATTGCCACCCAATACTCCCAAACGGTCGGGCCACCGAACGATAATGAGTGCTCTATGCCTGCGTAGTTGACACAATTCCTTACACTTGAACGGCCTGGATTTGGGAAGGGCCTCGATTTTCTAGAATTTTCTTCATTAGTGGTTCTTAGAAATTAAAGATCATATTTTTCCGCCAGACGTAATGAATGGACATCAAGTACCTTCTGGCAGCAACATAATGCGTAGTTTAAAAAGGCAGCGTTTTCATCCAGAATGTGGTAATGATTTTCAGAAAATACGGCAAAAATTTGCTCATAATCTTGTTTACAGTTGTTAAACTTTAATATTTTAAGTGCCCTAGAGGTTTTTCATAGTGCTGAATCCATTTCCAACATCAAAAATGAATTCTAAACACTCCAAGTACCTGATTTTTCAAGTTTTAATTGACCAAATTCTGGTAATTTGCTGCTGTCCAGACTATTTCACGAAATGAATTGATTTCCGGCAGAAGTACAAGTACACATACGCAGTATTGCGGGTAGATGATATTGGTTTTAGTGAAAGTGAATTATGATCATCATGAGTAAAATTATTTTACTGAAAATTGAAAAGTAGTTTTTTCCATTGAGCCTTGACTATTTTTTAATGAGTGGTTCGTGGAAATTGAAAAGTAGTTTTTTCCATTGAGCCTTGACTATTAGATTTTCCTCTGTATTTTTTAATGAGTGGTTCGTGGAAATTGAAAAGTAGTTTTTTCCATTGAGACTTGACTATTAGATTTTCCTCTGTATTTTTTAATGAGTGGTTCGTGGAAATTGAAGGGTAGATTTTTTAGCCTTACGTAAATGGACTGCAAGCTGTGGAAGCAATTATGGACACGAGGTTTTTTTTTTTATTTCCCTCTGCAATGGCTTTTTTTATTTTAATAATAGATTTTTCCCTTTGAAAGCTAGAGAATTCTTAAAAAAATATGTCACATTTACTAATTTACTAAGTGTATTATCACACTAATTCAATACAGTAAATAATACCAAAACATAATAAAAAAATTTAACTCTTACCATGCCACAAAGTATCCTGGTTATTTGAGTTATTCAAATGAAGTGAAGCTATTCAAATGTGAACACAAAACCATGTTTTCTATGTTTAAGTCTATGCTAGTACCCAACACATCAAGGAAACAAAATATCCTGGTTATTTGAGTTATTCAAATGAAGTGAAGCTATTCAAATGTGAACTCAAAACCATGTTTTCTATGTTTAAGTCTATGCTAGTACTCAACACATCAAGGAAACAAAATAACAACCATATATGCACTGAGGATAGTTTAGATGTGAATTCAAAAAAATACCTTGTTCTGTTTCATTGAGAGTAACCATGGTTCGGATGTTAGTTCACAACATATCTTGTTTTATTGACTTTCTCTTACCATATATAGGCCTGTTAAAAATTCTCACAGGTGCTCAGTCGCAGTTAGCGTTTGTCTTAGTCGCTGTCAGCGTTTGTCTATCCGAAAATAAAAATGGTAAGAGGCCAACTTGTCAAACGTCATGCTAAAGAAAAAGGGAAGCAGAAGCTTCCAAAACCTACAGCTGGACCCATCAAGCGAGGCAGAAAAACGAATAAAGAGGTCATGGAGAATCTCTTCGATGGAAATCCAAGGCTGAGAGAGGGAAAGAAATAACAAGGAAGAAGACATAGAACTACAAGAGGATACCATGGATTTTGTTTCAAACCTCGGGAACACAAGAGGGAGACTGTCCCTTTTTCACTAGTCCATCCATACTTACTGGACTCTCAAATGTGTTTTGGCCAAGGCCTTGCTCAGCTTACAGGAAAAGGGAGGAAACACCAATGTGGTTTCAGTTCTGCAGGAAATTAAAAAAGAAATTCAAGAGATTAATGTAACCATGTTACAGCTCGAATAGGAAGATTTGAACAACAACTTCAATCTATGCAGCAAGTTGACATGTCGGGCTCCACTGCAAAAGACCCGGCTCCTATTGACTCTTCAAACGGTTAAACCATGATTTTCTAGGTTTCCAATGAATTTTGCAGCTAGCTTTTACTGTTTTCAGTGATACTTTGATAAACATAGTAAAATGGATATAGCGACTAGTAGACGGAAGAAATTGTTTCAATACTGGATGGCGTTTAATGCTTTAAGGTGGCCAACAGACCTGGTTTCCTTCAGGCAGGTTGAGGCTACCAATTTTTTATATGTTGCAAATTGCTTTCTTTTTTATAAATAGAAAATGGTAAGGTACTACAAAATTTACAAAAAAAAAAAAAAAAAAACATACTTGGTTTTATTGAAAAAGGCATTCAAAATTTATTTTTTCACACTGAAGACAATAATTTAAAACATGACACAACACTGCTCCATACATTCAGATGATACCTTAGTCAATTTTAATACGCTTAGGAGGCTATTGTAATTTAAAACATTTAGCTGTCCAAAGCTCAGTGATAAATAAGAAGGGCAGGGCACTTACTAAATTTAGTATGGAGGCATGCCCCCAGCTGCAAGTCCCGTAATCACATGTCTCTGGTGGACACGAGTCTAAAGTGGCGCATATAAAATATTGGTTCATCTCACCAATAGCAGATTCTCCCTCCACCCGAACCACAGGAATATCAGTCTTATCAAAATTTCTTTCACATCTTATACAGTTGCAACACAGAGCCATAGTGCAAAACCATACTCCAAAAATCCAGGAAGCCATTGCAAGAATTGTTTGTATTTAGCAACAAGTTCGAGGAGAAGCCAAAGAGGGTGGATATACATATACCATACAGTGAATTCGTGGAGAGAAAAAATACCATGTGGGCTCTCACATGAGAGTCACGTGTCATCACCGCTCCGTCTCCATAACAAAGTGTAAGCCTGAAGCATGCCACTTAACATTGCATGCTGCTATTTGGGAAGCGATTCAATTAATACATAAATAGGTCCGGTGTATCTGGCCTTGATTCTGTGCTTTCTTGAGGGGGAATAGATGGCCATTAAAGCTTCCAAAGATGGAGCAGTTGCCTGAGGGCAAACCTCCATTGTCAAAAGTTGGAGTCCTTCAATCAGATCTTCGTCTGCATTCGCAATGAGTTGTTGCAACCTGTTGTGCCCACTACTAGAAAGATTCTTCAGTAACATGACCAAATGAAGTCTGGCATTGCAGTTGTCTCTTAAGAATCCATGAAATTGATTTCAGGGTTTTGGAAAGAGTAAGGGAATCTGCAGTCTCGTCTGTCATGGGAAAGGAATGCAAAATCAAGAGTTCAAGGGTGGCATGGAAGCCCAGCCATCTATCTAGCTAACCTTTGTCCAGGCCTTGACCTCGGGTCAAAAGGCGTAGAGGCAGGAAGAAGCATTCCACCCTACTAGCTTGATCGAATAGTCGTAACCACCGTCAAAACGAAATGAAAAGGAAAGGGCTAGTTGCTACTGCTCCCTTCAAATACTGGCTATGACATGACAAAGTATTTGCGATGTTACAAGACTCGAATCGTGGCAGGTCATTTATGGAGTGGATGAATCCAAGGAAGACGAAGGCGTTGGTTGTGCGTTGGTTGCAATAACCGACTCGAATTTTATATGCGCGAGACACTTCTTTAAATGGGTGTTCCACACGTTCTTGATCTCATTGTCGGTTCTTCCTGGCAAGTACGAAGAAATTGTGGACCATCTGCATTATAAAAAAATTGGGGTTAATTTAGAATCAGGTAAAATTTTGAAACATTATTCCACTTAAATTATAATTGGGAATCTAGTACCATTGTACAGAAATTTTGGATTACAGTAGACTTCTAACTATATGGTTTAGATCAATATTTTTTTGTTGAACTCATAAAACAATTGCTTCTACAACAATGGCTTCTGTAGCAATGATGCTTGCCCTGGTTCTTCTATGTTTCAATCCCTCCTGTACAACAACCATGCATACTGTGCTCACAAAGGGGTTATCTCCTGGAGCTATCAGATTCTTTAGCCTCATGATGGCTAGGGCTTACTGTTTCAACCAAATTTGAACATGGTGCCTTTTATTGGCCCCCTTCTGCTGCTTCCTCTGGTCCAGCAAACAAATTATTCCTAGGTTCGGCCATCCGAAGAAAGAGCATCTGGTTTTTTTCTTATCATCCTTGCCACTAGTGGTATAGTTCGGAGAAAAAAGAAAAAAACGCTAATCATGTGACAGTCTCGCACATGGGAAAGAAGCTTGAAATGTTATGTGTAAAGTAGACTGCAGGTGAAACACAACACAACATATGATAATCCACTATAATACAACACAACATATGATAATCCATTTTCGACATGGCAGCAACATGAATTGAGGAAGTTATGAGTTTGGTACATGCATTGAGCATCTGACTTTATCTCAACACTTACGAGTTTGGTCTCGTCTATCATAGAATTTAGTCACATAATCGCATAACATTTAATATTAAACTAATGCTAGCATTAATTTAATTTTTTCAAAATCCTTTCAAAATGCCATACTCACATATCAATATAACCTATGCTTACCTCTTCCCCACCTCGAGAAAAGGCCAAAACCATGAAATCTCATTTAAAATAACTTTAATATTTTCTAGAAAACCTATACAAAACTACTAAAAAAAAGTAATGCTAATAGAGACTAATAGATAACTATAATCCGATAAGGACTAATAAATATCATCTACCCATGATGAACATTACTAGGGGCTTTCCAAATTGCGTTCACGTGAAGTTTCAAATTTGATGGGCATGAAATTGAACCTGAAAAATCAAATGTTGTAATAAAATAAAGAAAAATTGAAATCTTAGCAAAACCGAATGCACATAATTTTATTCTTATGCCTTGACTTAAATTTTAAAGTCAGCAAGTAGACCTTCAACCTAGACCTCGCCAGTGGCATGAGCGCTAGAGTTTTCATAACAGTCTATTTGTCCCCGCATGGCCACAACCTGCGGATTAAGAGGCAATATGTAATCTGTGACCTCCTTTACGAAGGAGGGAGAGTCTATATATATCACCCTTTCATCCTTTATCAAAATGTTAATATCAAAATCATTCTTTGACCCACAAAAATTATGTTATTTTTTTTTAATGTCTTATATTTATCTAATTTCAAAAGAATCTCAAAATCAGTAATTCAGTTAAATTGAATCGTTAGCCCACACTTTCAGAATGCTACACATTACATTAATTATTGGACATCAAATGAAAATTGAATGCATAGGGTGAGGTGTGTTGAAACAACTCAAACTATCATCTTAACATACAATATGGACGGAAAATTGGATCGACACCGTTTCCAAACACCTTATTTCATCTTTATGATTGAGGGAACATAACAATTTTAGCTCTACCTTAAATCCAGTCTATCCAGTTTATAACGTTTTAATTAAAGAACAGAAACTCTATAAGGCCTAGTAAAATAAGCGAATTTATCAAGGATTACGAGTGAAAATAGAATGCTCGAGTATAATGGTTATAATTGGAGTTTTTAGTTTTGGTTAGATTTTGATATTTTTGTGGTTTAAAATGATTTTTGTGATGGTTGGGGTGGATTTAATATTTTGAAAATTTTTGAATATTTTGAAAACTGAAGTTTATCATTTAAATTTGTGATTTTAATAAATTAGTATCAAATTTTGGCCAAATTTAATATAAAATATATATATTTTAAAACATATAACAAATAAATTATAGCTAAATATAAAATAATAAAAAATTACTACTAATTTGAAGTTAAGCCTTGCTAATTTGACCCATTTGATGAATCTTTTGAATTAATCTTAATCAAACTAAATTTTCATGCTTATTAAACATAAAATAATTAAACTCTCCCTCAAAAAAAAAATTGCAACTCAACGTAATAACAAACTCCACCTTGACATTAAAATAAAAAAAATTTGCAACTCAACGTAATAACAAACTCCACTTTGACATTAAAATAGATTTACAGCACAGCAAATGGTCTCTCTTAACATCTATCTATCAAAGTACAAACCTTTAAAAATAAAGAACATTCATGAAAGCCCGTGAACACTAAAAACATTTATGAATGCATGGTATTCACTCATATGCGTAAAAGGCAAACGTTCATGTAAATGTGCGTATGTATTAATGTAACACTATTTTAGCACAAATTTTTGAAAATGGGAATGAAGTTAAATACTTTATTTTATTTAGGCATAGTTTATATTTAGAGTGTATGGTTTATATTTAGAGAGTTTGGTTGAATTTGATGATTTTTTTGGTCAAATCAATTTTTGGTTTTAAAATGAGTTTCTGATTGCATCGTGATTAACCTTGCCTCACTGTGATTGTGAAAACTTGAAAACTGAATCGTGTGATTTCAATAAATCCTAACAAAATTAGAATTAAAAATATGCAGATTTTATTTATATTTATTATATTTTCAAAATATTTTGAAATATTAAGATTACAGCTTTCAGCGTTCAACAGCATATTAACAATACAACTTTCACGTTCGACATATCAATAACAGTAGTAGGATAACAGGGATTTGGACAGTTACATTATTCTTACAACTTCGATAACTCTATAAAATATTTAGATGAAAATCCAAGTAAATAGAAAATACCGCAAGGTTCTACAGCCCAGTCGCTGGTCATGTGTCACCGTCATTGTTGTGTGCCGAGACTGAATCTTTATCCCAGAAGAAGGCGAGAGTACTGTTGGCTTTTAGGGCCAATCTCTGTAAAGAGAATGGAAGTGGAGGAAGAGGAGGAACGTCAAGAATGCCTTCCAATATCTGGAGCACTTCACTCATCGATGGCCTCGCGTCTTCGGCGTCCTGGATGCACCATCCTCCCACCATGGCAGCCCTCTTCACCTGTTCCGGGTCTGCATCGTTCATCAATTTCTTGTCGAGCACGCCCATGGCGTTTCCTTTGTTGATCTCAGTTGCAGCCCACGCCGAAAAGCAGAGCTCGCTTGATTCGTACTCCTCGTCCATGTTTCTTCGACCTGCAATTATTTCTAACAATGTCATGCCAAAGCTGTAGACGTCAGCCTTGATGGTGATGGGCAAACCGGAGAGCCACTCTGGGCCCAGGTATCCTCTCGTTCCTCTCAGAGTCGTCAGAACACGACTATACTCTCTCCCTAGCAATTTTGCGAGCCCGAAGTCGGCCACCTTGGGGCAGAAATTGGAATCCAAGAGAATGTTTTCCGGCTTGATGTCGCAATGGATGATGCATTCCCTGCACTTCTCGTGCAGGTAAACGATTCCACGGGCAGTCCCCACAGCGATGTCGAAGCGCGTTTTCCAGTCAAGCACGTTGCGCTGAATCTCATCATCGCTCTGGGTTTTGTTGAACAAGACGGAGCTGAGGGATCCATTGGGCATGTATTCGTACACCAAAAGTCCACTGGAGCCCTGGGTGCAAAATCCCCGCAGCCGAACCAAATTAACATGTTGTATGTTTCCACAGGTTCTCACCTCTGTTCGAAACTGCTTTTCTCCTTGGCTCACACCCTCCAGTTTCTTAACAGCCACCACAGAACCGTCTGTTAGAGTCCCTTTGAAGACGGAACCAAAACCCCCACCTCCCAGCCGCTCAGAAAAGTTCTTCGTTGCACTTTGCAGCTCTCTGTAAGTGAATACAATCAGCGTTCCCGGCTCGTATTCTGTTGCAGAGAACAGCGAGCGTTTGCAACATGTTGAAATTACTTACAGCCGCTCAAAGTACTGAAGCCGCCTTCCAATTTTATCTGCAGAAGCTTGTACGTGAGCCGCTTGCCAAAACTGTTGAGCAGTCAACCTCCGGACTTAAATTTTAATGAGCCAGATTTATGAAAAATCCCGCGTCACAATTTCTTTCCGTACCATTGCCAGAAATCGGACCCGGGGAAACTTATGAAGCGGATTTAATAAAAATCCCGCATCACAATTTCATCCGTACGTGAGCCCAAAAATCGGATGCGGGAAGATTATGCAGCTTGGTTTAATTTTCTGTTTTTGAAGTCCGGTTCATGATTCGGTCAAAGTCTTTAATGTTTGGTTTTAAAAAAAAGGGGGTCGTGCAAACAACATATATATGTTTTACATATATATTATATGCACAATGTCAAAAGGGAAGGCCGTGGGCCATATATGGTCTCACATTTTGGTTTTGTTTTTAATTTATGTTTTTTATTTTTAACCTCACACCATATGAAGTATGGTATACGACTCTAGTTTTTAAGTTTTTAAAATAGTTTTATTTAAAATAGTTTCTTTTATATATTGTAAAAAAAAAAGTGCTGAGTTATAAAGATAGATAAAAAGGGTCTGTGTGCTGGGTATTGTAAGTTTTTATTTCTCACACAGCAGAAGTAAAAATACTTGGAGAGCACAGCAGTGCAGAGTTCAGTTGTAAGTTTTTTTTACACACAGCAGCAGTGTAGTAGATTTTGAATGGCACAACAGTGCATTCATTTTTGAAGAGACAGAGTATTTTTCAGAGTGAATTTTTAAAGAGTGTGAGTTGTGTTTTTGAACTGTGTTTTGAAGCAGTCAAAGCATTTTGTATTCCCTCAGTCAGAGGTGAATTTGTAACCAAGTGAAGTGCACAGCAGTGCTTTCATTTTTGAAGAGACAGAGTATTTTTCCAGAGTTGTTTTGCACTGTGTTTTGAAGCAGTCAAAGTTTTTTTTATTCCCTCAGGCAGAGGTGATTTTGCAACCAAGTTTTTGAAGATTAATGAAATAGTTTTACAGTAAAAAAATCTGTCTCCAGTAAAGAATTTTTTTATATATTGTTCTCTGTGTTGAAGAGGGGGAAGTTTATTCTCCATTGTTGTTCTGGAATGTTAAAAATTCCAACATGGTATCAGAGCTAGTCCAGGCTCTTTGAAGATCAAAGAAGCTGAAGGAAAGGAGTTCTTTGTTGCAGCAGCTTCTCCAGCAGTGTGAAGACTCAGCCAAAGAATCCAAAGGTATTTCTCTATACAGTTTTTTGAGTCACTGTTGCAGAACAGTGAGCTGTTTTACATACACAGTCAAGTTTTTTTTTAATCACAGTTAAGAGTGCAGAATGGCTGGAGCCAGCACTGGTATGGGTATGGGAAATGTCCATCTCCCAATGTTTAATGGGAAAAATTATGACTACTGGTCAATAACTATGAGAGCTCTATTTGTCTCCCAAGACTTATGGGAATTTGTTGAGGATGGCTTTGAAGAGCCAGCAAATGAAGAAGAGTTTGAAGATTTAACTCAGGCAGAAAGAGAGTTGCTGAAGAGCAATAGGAAGAAAGACTCCAAGGCTCTCTTCGTATTGTATCAGGCAGTGCATGAGAGTGTGTTTCCAAGGATAGCAGCAGCTAAGAGATCCAGAGAAGCATGGGAAACTCTCAAGATAGCCTATCAAGGCATGGAAAAAGTGAAGACAGCAAAACTTCAGTTGCTGAGGAGAGATTTTGAGACTCTCTGTATGAAAGAGTCAGATACTATTGACTCATTCTTCACTCATGTGATTGGAATGGTCACACAAATAAGATCTCATGGAGAGACTCTTGAAGAGAAGAGGATTGTGGAAAATCTCTTGAGGAGTCTACCCTCAAGATTCGATGTGATTGTCACCACCATAGAGGAGACTAAGGATCTCACAAAGTTCACAGTGGATGAGCTACATGCATCATTGATGACTCATGAGCAGAGATTGGGTAGGAGTGAAAAATCATCTCTGGAACATGCCTTTAAGACCCAGATGTCTTTCGGAAGAGGAAGAGGGCAAGGCAGAGGAAACAAAAGAGGAAGAGGCAGAAGCCAAAACAGAGGTGGAAGGAACAGTCCAGTAAATGCTCAAGGAAGAGGCAGCAATCCAAATCAGCATCAAGGCCAAGGCAGCAGCCAACAAAGTGGTCAGCAGAATGCTCAAGGACAGAGGTATGATAAGTCCAATGTCCAATGTCACTATTGTAAAAAATATGGTCATTATGCTAATGAATGTAGAAAGAAGCAGCATGACATGGGAAATAGAACTAGTGCAAATTTCACTAGAGAAAATATCAGCCAAGATAATTTGTTTTTGGCTTGTAATATGGCTGAAGAAAAGAATGAGGATTTATGGTTTCTAGACTCCAGTTGCAGTAACCATATGACAGGGAACTTAGCAATGTTTTCTATGCTAGATGAGAGTGTGAAGTCACAAGTCACACTAGGGACTGATAGTAAAGTGTCTGTTATGGGAAAAGGGAATGTAAATGTTCTAACAAGAAAAGGTGCAAAGAAATCCATATCAGATGTCTATTATGTTCCAGGAATGAAGTGTAACCTCTTAAGTATTGGACAACTTGTTCAAAAGGGGTACAATGTGTTTTTTGAGGATGATGTTTGTACCATCATGGACAAACCACCCAGCAAACAATGTATTGCTGAAGTGAAGATGACAAGGAACAGGATGTTCCCTCTTAGAATGAGAGTAGATTTGAAGAATGAAGAAAAGATAGCAGCAGTGGCAAAAGAGGCTATCCAAAGCGAACCAAAAGATGAAAATTGGTTGTGGCACTTGAGATTTGGACATCTCAACTTTGGAGGTCTTAATTTGTTGAATAGAAAAGGAATGGTAAGAGGTTTACCATTGATAGAGAAGCCGGACAGCCTTTGTGAAGGTTGTATTCTTGGGAAACAACACAGAGAAAGTTTTCCTTCCGGGAAAAGCATAAGGGCAAAGGCACCCTTAGAGATTGTCCATTCAGATTTATGTGGACCGATGCAAACTCCATCGCTTGCTAGCAGCCACTACATGTTAACATTCATAGATGATTTTACAAGAAAAACTTGGGTTTATTTTTTGAAAAATAAAAGTGAAGTGTTTGAAAAATTCTGCAATTTCAAAGCACTTGTGGAAAACCAAAGTGGGCTGCACATCAAAGTTCTAAGGACTGATAGAGGAGGTGAGTATATCTCTAAAGATTTTCTACGTTTTTGTAGAGAAAATGGTATTCAAAAGCAATTTACAACTAGATATACTCCACAGCAAAATGGAGTAGCCGAAAGGAAGAATAGAACCATAATGGACATGGTGAGGAGTATGTTAAAGGCAAAGCATTTGCCTAATGATTATTGGGCTGAAGCTGTACATTGTGCAACATACATTTTGAATAGGTGCCCTACAAAAGCAGTGATGAACAAAGTGCCGGAAGAGGTATGGAGTGGCACAAAGCAAAGTGTCACACATATGAAGGTTTTTGGATGTGTGGCTTATGAACACATACCGGATCAGCTAAGGAAGAAGTTGGATAGCAAGGGGGAGAAATGTATTTTCATTGGATACAGTGAGGAATCCAAGGCCTACAAGTTATACAACCCATCCACCAAGAAGTTTATTGTGAGCAGAGATGTTCAGTTCATTGAAGAGGAAGCTTGGGATGGAAGCATAGAGAAAACAGTGAATGTTAAACACTGTTTATCTCATGATGAAGATGATGATGAATTGGCTGAAATACATCCCCATACAGCAGCACCAACACAAGAGCAGCAAGAGACACCCTTGAGGAGAAATGAAAGTGCTTCTCCAAGCACACCACAAGGAGGAAATTCAAGTGCTTCTTCAAGCATTTGTACATCAAGTGAAATAGGTAAGAAGTTCAGAAATTTAAATGACATTTATGCACAAGAGGCAGCAAATGAAGGTATCAATTCTTTGTTTGCTTTATATTGTCATGTTGAAGACCCTATCCACTTTGAAGAAGCTATTAAGGAAAAGAAATGGATAGAAGCTATGGATGAGGAGATTAATGCCATAGAAAGAAACAAGACATGGGATTTGGTTGAATTCCCAAAAGGTAAAGATGTCATTGGAGTTAAATGGGTCTACAAGACCAAGAGTAATGCTGAAGGCAAAATAGAAAGACACAAGGCAAGGCTTGTTGTCAAAGGGTATAAGCAAAAGCATGGGATAGATTATGAGGAAACTTTTGCACCGGTTGCTAGAATGGAAACTGTGAGAGCAGTGCTGTCCATAGCAGCACAAAACAAGTGGAAAGTTTACCAAATGGATGTGAAGTCAGGATTCCTAAATGGAGTGTTAATGGAAGAGGTTTACATTGAACAACCTCTAGGCTATGAGAAGAAAGGCCAAGAGCACAAAGTGTGCAAGTTGAAGAAAGCTCTTTATGGGTTGAAGCAAGCGCCAAGAGCATGGTACAGTAGGATAGATTCCTATCTACTGGAAAATGGATTTGAAAAGTGTGAGGGAGAACCCACCCTTTACATCAAAGAAAAAGATGGTAAAATGTTGATTGTAGTTTTATATGTTGATGATGTTATTTTCACAGGTAATGATAATTACCTTATTGAAAATTTTAAAACAGTCATGAAAGAAGAATTTGAAATGACTGACATGGGTTTGTTGAAATACTTCTTAGGAATAGAAGTAGAACAAGATGAAAATGGGATTTTTATCTCACAGAAAAAATATGTTAATGAAGTGCTGGAAAGATTTAATATGCAGGAGAGCAAGGCAGCGATCACTCCCACAGTGATGGGATTAAAACTCAGCAGAGAGGACAGCAGCAAGGATTTTGATCCTAGCTTGTATACGAGCATAGTTGGCAGCCTCATGTATTTGACTGCAACTAGGCCCGACATAATGCATGCTGTTAGCTTAATTTCCAGATTTATGGAGAAGCCAAAGGATGCACATTGGCAGGCAGCGAAGAGAATTTTGAGGTATGTTAAAGGTACAAAAAGGTTTGGTATTTTATATACTGCTTCAGAAAATTCAGAATTAGTTGGATACACTGACAGTGATTGGGCTGGAAGTGTAGATGATCGGAAGAGCACTTCCGGTTATGTTTTTCACATGGGTTCAGGAGCAATTTCATGCGCTTCTAAAAAACAACCCATTGTAGCATTGTCCACAACAGAGGCAGAATATGTGGCAGCCACAGCAGCAGCGTGTCAAGCAATTTGGATGAGGAGGATGTTAAGAAGTTTGTGCCAAGAGCAAGTAAAAGGAACAGTGATTTATTGTGACAATAGCTCAGCTATTGCATTATCCAAGAATTTTGTGTTTCACAAGAGAACGAAACACATTGACACAAAGTTTCATTACATCAGAGAATTGGTAAACAATGGTGAAATTGTTTTGGAACACTGCAGAACTCAGGAGCAGTTTGCAGACATTCTGACCAAGCCATTGGGGCATAAGAGTTTTGAGTTTTTGAGGAAATGTCTGGGTATGACTGATAACCCAGCAGCTGAAAGTAAGGGGGAGTGTTGAAATTACTTTCAGCAGCGTAAGCCCCGTCGTGCTCAGTACAGGAGGCAGCCACCTTCCATTTTGGTTGCAGAACAGTGTACTGAAGCCGCTTTCCATTTTTATGGATCAGTCAACTTCAACGCAACGTTTTTTTTGAAATGGAGCAGCCCGGACCTGAATTTTATTAAGCCAGATTTATGAAAAATCCCGCATCACATTTTTTGCCGTACAGGTTGCTAAAAATCGGACCCGGGGAAACTTATGAAGTGGATTTAATAAAAATCCCGCATCACAAATTGATGACATCAGCAACAACCTTTTGGCACGCGGAATTTTTATGAAAAAGAGTTTAATTTCTGTTTGGAGTTCGGTTCATTTCGGTCAAAGGTTATTTTAATGTTTGGTTTAAAAAATGGTGCGTTCAGTCAACATGCATATATATGTTTTACATATATATCATGTGCACTATTTCAAAGTGAGGCCGTGGGCCATAGTGACATTGATTCTTATTTTAGTTTTTTTTATTTTAAAGGGCCCGTGAGAATATATGTATTGTAAGTTTTAAAATTCTTTTTACACAGCAGAAGTAAAAAGATTGGCATAGCACAGCAGTGCATAGTTCAGCATTGGAAGTTTTATTTTTACACACAGCAGTGTAAAAATTTGACGTGCACAGCAGTGTAACAGAATTTTGAATAGCACAGCATTGCATTCATTTTTTTTAAGAGACAGAGTATTTGTCCAGAGTGAAATTTTAGAGAGTGAGAGTTGTTTTTGAACTGTGTTTTGAAGCAGTCAAAGTTTTTGTATTCCCTCAGTGAGAGGTGATTTTGTAACCAAGTTTTTGAAGTTAAATGAAATAGTTTTTACAGTGAAAACTCTGTCTCCAGTGAATAATTTTTTTATTTTTCTTTGTGTTGAAGAGGGGGAATTTTATTCTCCATTGTTGTTCTGGAATTTTAAATATTCCAACAACGGCAAGCCGTCACACTTCTGTACAATACAGTTGGAGACCTGTTTCATCTCTTCTGAAAGAGGATCATTTTGAAGGTTCGGAAACGCATGAACATAGAACAATTGCACGCTCTCTTCGTCCGTTAAACATTTCATGAGTGAGTGAACCTATGAGCCCCCATATCTTCTCCAACTCTTTTATCACGTGTACTGACGACAATCTTGTTATTTCTGGTCTGCAGCTGCTGCAAGCCAATCTGTTGGAAAGCATCTTGCGCCCACACGTCGTCTAAAACAAGCAGACAACATTTTTTTTCTAAATGTTTATGAATAATGTCTCTAAGGTTCTCCACCCCTAGGCCTGACAGATCCTCTCCACTTGGAATTGGAAGCTTGATTTGCCTACCCATTTCAAGCAAAAGCTCTTTCACAATATATTGCTGCGACACTGCTAACCAAACTACATGGTCAAAATGTTTTCCAACTTTTTGGTTGTTCAGAACATTTTGTAAGACAAGAGACTTACCCATCCCTCCTTTGCCCACAACTGCAATCAATGTAGATCCTTCTTGCAATATCCAATCAGTGATGAGCTTAATGTCGCTTTCCATGCCTACAGTTGTAGGTTTTGTAAGAAGAGCAGTCGTTTCTTTAAAGTTAAATTCTGAATCTGCAGGTAATGGGCCGGAAACTCCAGCATTCATACTGATTATAGACTTGAAATATTCCATACGTTTAACACTGGAGTATATGTCGCTGTTACACTTCTTTAATGCCTTAATCCTCTGGCACATCCGATAGCGGAAGAAGGGATTTCTAAAATTGCCAGCCTCGCAATCCTCCATGGTTGCCACAGCTCGGTAATGAAAGTCGTCAACTTTGCGCAGCCAGTTGGTCATCAAACTGGACGTTGTCGTTTCTCTCACGTTGTTCAACACGGCTTTAAAGAAAGTAAGCTCATCAGAAATGAACTCTACATCCTCTCTGAAATTGATAAGAAGGGAAACCTCTTGGACGATTTTGTCAGTTAATTTTTCACTCAAAATGTTTACAATAGCTTCTGCCATGTTTCCTTATTTTCTTTTGCTTAACACTCAGGCAACCACACACGTAACCTCTAAAGAGCGTCTCCTTGTGCCTGAGCTATGCCTTGTGCTGCATAATTGCAATGATGGTCGGTGGTGGACTACAGCTGATCGTTTCCAATTCACCATCTTTGTCAGATGTGAAAGATTCTTGCTGCACATGACTGAGGACCGGTATTTATTTATATTTCACTTTTTCAAGTGTCATTTACTAGTATATTTAAAATTTTCACATCATAATGATATTTAATTAATTTTTTAAAATATTCTTTATAAAGTAACAATTTTCCATAATTATAAATGGAGAATTTGAATTTTTATATTGCTAAATATTACGCCAAGAGGTTCTCGAGACTAATCTCAAAGGGAAAGGTTGTAAGCATAATCTGAAAAGGAATTTTGGAATGCCTTGTTATCCAAATATTAAAAACAAAATAAAATTGATTTTTTAGTTTTAGGTTTTGAAATTTCTTATAGAATGTAGAAGTACTGTGATTTATTTTTATTTCACATTTATTTATTTAATTAATTAAATGTGAAATATGTAAGTTTTAATCTTTTTAACTTATTTGATACAAAATATGTAAATTTTAATCTTTTCAACCAGTTTAAATTTATTATGAAATCTACAAGTAGTGTAATTCATTTTTATTTATCAATCCAATCAACTATAACACACACAGTTTATGTAAAATATGTAAGTTTAATCTTTTCAACTACTTTATAGAGCAAAATATGTAAGTTTAATTTTTTCAATTACTTTAGATTTTCTATAAGATAATTTATTTTGATTTGAATTGATATTAATGAATTTTATTTAATGTATGCAGGTTGTTCTTTACTAAGAAGCTACCATTGTTCAATAGGAAAATTGTACCTAAAGGAGAGAGAGGTATGCTCTAAAATCATAGTAATATTTTTTAATTTGAATTTATTAATTTCCAAAATCAGTTTTATTCATAAAAAAATTAAAGATTGTGTAAGATTGAAAGTATCCTTTTAAAATCTTAGTAAATAATCTAATAAAATAAAAATGAATATCTAAATCACAATTTTATTATTATTATTATTATTTAATTAATCAAAATAATTAGTCTTTCTAGTTTCATACCAAAAGTTGAGATTTAGGTTAGGATTATAGAACAAATATTTCTAAAATGCCTCATAACTTGCCCAACAAATATTCTACTCATCATTTGAATTTATTTATTTTTAATGTCAAATTTATTTATAGAACTTTAATGGTTGAAGATTGAAAGTATGCATTAAAATTATAGTAAATGAATATTAATTCAAATTCTTTTATTTCTAAATCACATTTATTCATAAAAAAAATATAATGATTGCTTAAATAATCAAATAAGATAAAGATGATTATTCAATAATTAGTGCTAAATTATAATTATAATTTATTTTTTCTATCTAATAAGACAAAAATGATTATTCAATAATTAGAATTAAATTAGAATTATAATTTTTTTTATCTAATAAAATAAAGAAATTATTTAATAATTAAAATTAAATCATAATTTTAATTATTTTTTTCTATTTTTCACTTCTTAATGCCAACAAGAAAATTTTCTTGCTTTAAAGAAAAGGAAAAAAAAACTCCTCACCATTCTTTAAAGAAAAGGAAAAAAAAAACTCCTCACCATTCACAAAATTAAATACATAATTAAAAAAAAAAACTTTCTATTATAAAAATTAATATTTTACTATTTTTAAAATAGTGTCAAACATAGACATATCTTTTTATATTGAAACCATAAATAAAAAAATACTTTAAGGGTAAGAGTATCCATCAAATTTATAATGTGCTATGAGTGTTTGAGATTGGAATTGCAATTACCAATTTACCCATCATTGTCAGATGTGAATGATTCCTACTGCACATGACTAAGGGGGTCCAAGGTTGGAATAGCAATGACCGTAGGTGGTGGAGGACTCCATTCACACATTACAGTGATATGTGAGAGATTCGTACCGCACATGATCATTGGTAGTTGTTTTTCTGATTTTCCTAAAAAATTGTAATTTTTACCCCACATGACCATTGGTAGTTGTTTTTCTGATTTTCCTAAAAATTTCAGTCAGAAATGGTTGTAAGATCAAGGCGGCAAGAACTCTTGCTTCGCAAGGAGACCGTTCGCAATTTCATCATGCCCTCAAAAGTTCCCTCCGGAAGCCTAACGACATCTTGTGAAGATGAAGGAGCCTCAATTTCCTGTGATGACGAGCGACCATTAATTGTCATTGACAGGTGTTGCAGAAGGGTCAATTTTTTTAGATCCGCCAACTGTAACACATTGGCTCCTGCCTTTTCCATTCTGAATATAGCGCCTTTCCATATCTGTAAAGAGCTTTTGGTTGTCTTTTCCATTCTGAATATAGCACCTTTCAATGTCTGTAAGGAGTTTAGCTTCGCTATTCCTGCAGGCAAAGATTCCAACTTTTTGCAGCGCTTCACTTTGAGATGTAGCATAAATTTGTGCTCACATATCCCTGAATGCAGCCTTGTCAGATGTTTGCACCAACTAACATCCAGAAACTGGAGGTGCCAGAGACCACTCAAGGAACTTGGCAGCTTCACGATGTTTGTCCTGGATAGATTGAAGAACTTCAAATGCTTTAACTTGCTGATAGACCTTGGCAATGACTCCAATTTAGTGTGACTTAAATCTAACACGACCAAATATCTCAACTTATTGAAAAAACTTGTAGAAATCGATTTCAGGGGGGTATTATTCCATAGCAATAGAGTTCGGAGCTGTGGACACTGAATGCCATCTTTGATTATTTTTATATTGTTTTTCACCAATGAAATTCTACGTACGCCCAAGCATTCATTTGAGGGGAATTTTTCCAATTTTTCTCCAGGCTTTAACAAACATTAAGTTCCAGCCTGAGATTCAGAAAGAGCTAAATCATGCAAAAAAGCATGGATTTTACAGTACTTTATTCGCCCATCTCCGCCAACTCGTGAAACTTCCAGCAGACATCGATCGGCAAGTTCCCGAATGTAAGAGAGCCCAATATCGTATGCGTCTGCTGCTATTGGGGTAGAAACAAAGCCTTCAGCAATCCACGAACATACTAAATATTGTGCTCTCATTTCCGTATTTTTAGGAAAAATAGTGCAATACAGAAAACAAGATTTCAGATGATAAGGCAAAGCACAGTAACTTAACTTTATAGAGGGCATGACGGTGCTAGTTAGACGTTGCAACGTGGATTCCCACATATTAGGGATCCTTTCTACTCTTGCCAAAGAAGCTGCTATTGTTTTTATCGCTAACGGCAAGCCGCCACACTTTTGTACAATACAGTTGGAGACCTGTTTCATCTCTTCTGAAAGAGGATCATTTTGAAGGTTCAGAAACGCATGAACATAGAACAATTGCAGGCTCTCTTCGGGAGTTAAATATTTCATTTCATGAGTGAACTTATGAGCCCCCATATCTTCTCCAACTCTTTTATCACGTGTACTGACGACAATCTTGTTATTTCCGGTCTACAGCTGCTGCAAGCCAATCTGTTGCAAAGCATCTTGCATCCACACGTCGTCTAAAACAAGCAGACAACATTTATTTACTAAATGTTCAAAAATGATGTCTCTAAGACTCGCTCCCACAGGCCTGATAGATCCTCTCCACTTGGAATTGGAAGCTTGATTTGCCTACCCATTTCAAGCAAAAACTCTTTCACAATATATTGCTGCGACACTGCTAACCAAAGTACATGGTCAAAATGTTTTCCAACTGTTTGGTTGTTCAAAACACTTTGTAAGACAAGAGTCTTACCCATTCCTCCGTTGCCTACAACTGCAATCAATGTAGATCCTTCTTGCAATATCCACCCAGTGATGATGAAAAAGGAATGAAAAACTTAAATGTAAACTGGAGCATAGAATTGCTCTTCACAATATTACGAATAGATAAATAGGAATACATTGGAAACATCAGCAATAAATGACTAAAGTAAACTGAAGAAAACTGAAGTAAAACTAAACTACTTATGACACCTAACAGACAAGAAGTTAATTGAACTGAACTTAACGGACAGTGAGATTAATATCTCAATATCCCCTCCTAATCTCAATTGTTACATGTGGAGGCACTAACAATGCCTAATTTCTCTCTTTGAAATTCAAATACATTCTTTCCAAATGGCTTTGTGAAAATATCTGCAAGATGATCTTTGGAACCACAAAAAGAAAGTGTGATGTCCCCATCATTGACAAGTTCACGAATGAAATGAAAACGTGTGTCAATGTGCTTGCTCTTTTTGTGAAAAACATGATTTTTTGATAAAGAAATTGTTGAACTGGTATCACAGTAAATTGGAGTTGGCTCCTTCTGAATATCTGAAATGTCTTTCAATAATCTTCTCAACCACACTTCTTGACAAGCTGCTGAATTTGCTGCTACATATTCTGCCTCTACAGAAGATATTGAAATGATTGACTGTTTCTTGGATGGCCATGAAATCAGATTTGTTCCAAGATGAAACATACCCTGAGGTACTTTTGTGATCATCTAAACTCCCTCCATAATCACTGTATGTATAACCTGAAAGTGAACAATTTTCAGAATGTGTATAAAACAAACCATAGTCTATGGTCCCTGCAATATACCTTAAGATCCTTTTTGCAACCTGCCAATGAGTAAGCTTTGGTGACTGCATAAACCTAGAGACAAAACTTGCTGCAAACATAATATCCGGTCTAGTTGCAGTTAGATACAATAAACTACCAACTAGGCTTTTATACAATGTGGGATCAACAGATGGTGCTACATCTTCTTTGCTGAGTTTGGTACCTTGAGAAATTGGTGTATCAGCTGATTTGCAATTGGTCATTTTGAACTTTTGAATGATATCAGTGGCATATTTTTGTTGACCAACAAAAATGCCATTATCAGATTGGTGAATTTCAATTCCTAGGAAATATTTCATGAATCTTAGATTTGTCATATCAAACTCTGCTTGCATCGCTGCTTTGAAATCTTCTAACATCATATTTCCTGTATAAAGAAGATCATCTACATAAAGGCATACAATAAGAACTTTACCTTCATGAGATTTGGTATACAAAGTGGGTTCATGGCTGCTTCTGGAAAAACCACTTTTGATGAGATAGGTGTCGATGCGACTGTACCAAGCTCTTGGAGCTTGTTTCAAACCATATAAAGCTTTCTTGAATCTATATACTTTATGCTCTTGTCCTTTTACTTCAAAACCTGGAAGCTGCTCTATATAAACTTCTTCCTGTAATACACCATTTAGGAAGGCAGATTTTACATCAAGCTGATAGACTTTCCATTTGTGTTGCGCTGTTGTGGACAAAATTGTTCTGATAGTATCTAACCTTACTACTGGAGCAAATTTTTCACCATAGTTGACACCAAACTGTTGTGAGAATCCTTTTGGCAACCAACCTTGCCTTATGTTTCTCAACTTTTCCTTTTTCATTTAGCTTGGTCTTATATACCCATTTTACACTAATTTTTGTTTTGTCTCTTGGGAGATCAGCTAATTCCCAAGTCTGATTCTTCTCTATGGCAACAATTTCTTGGTTCATTGCTTCGACCCAATGATTTTCTTTGACTGCTTCTTCAAAATAAGTCGGCTGAGTTGAAATGAATGCAAACATATTCTGTTGTTCAGATTCATACTCCTATTCATATATCTCTCTGATGCTTCTTGTTTTATGTCCCTCTTCTGAAGATGTTTGATCACTGGCTGAATGAGTGCTTGATGATGTTCCATTTTCAAAATGTTCTGGTTGTTCTTGAACCTGCAATCTTGGAGTCTGTGGTAGATAAAAAGGCTGATTTGATGTTTCATCTACATGGTCAAACCAAGATTTATTTTCGAAAAATTTCACATCTCTGCTTATAATGAAATTTTTGGTTATGGGGTTATAAAGTCTGTAGACTTTCAACTGCTCACTGTAACCTACAAATATGCATTTCTCACTTCTATCATCAAGATTTTTTCTGATTTTTTTAGGAACATGAGAAAAAGCTACTGATCCAAAGATCCTAAAGTGTGACACATTTACCTTTTTTCCATCCCATGCTTCTTGAGGTATTTTATCTTGTAGGCTAGATGTTGGAGATTTGTTAAGAACATACACTGTTGTCGACACTGCTTCAGCCCAATAGTCATTTGTCAACTTCTTCTCCCATAGCATGCATCTCGCCATGTTCATGATCGACATATTCTTTCTTTCTGCTACTCCATTTTGTTGTGGAGTGTATTTGGTTGTGTACTGCATTAGGATACCTTGCTGTCGACAAAATGTTTTGAATTCATTTGAAGCGTATTCTCCTCCTATGTCTGATCTGAGTACTTTCAAGAGTTTTCCACTCTGTTTTTCTTCTTCCGCCTTGAACTCCAGAAATCTAGAGAAGGTATCTGATTTTTTTTTTTTTAAATACACCCATATCTTCCTGCTAAAGTCATCAATAAATGTCAGAAAGTAGAAACTACCACCAATGGACAATGTCTGCATTGGACCACAGATGTCGGTATGGACAAGTGCCAAAGGCTCTTTCACCCTTGAGGTTGATGAGGGAAAAATATCTCTTTTATGCTTGGACAAGACACAAACTTCACAATTACAGAGTTTTTCACTGATAGTAGGTAGACCAATGACTATAGATTTCTTTTGAAGCAGACTGAGACTCTTGACTGGAATGTGACCATACCTAGAATGCCATAGATGAGTTTCATCTATTCTTGATATATTGTGGACTAAATACTGGTTAGTATTTTGGCTTCTAAGGACCAATGGAAACATCCTACTCTTGGTCTTTTTGACTTTTGCTATCAACCTTTTATGAGGATCTTTGTCATATATATAGCAGATGTTTTTTTGAAACAATACATCATAGCCATGTTCCATTAATTGTCCTACACTAAGGAGGTTATGTTTGAGCTGAGAACATAATAAACATCAGGGATGTATTTTTTTTTATTCTGATTAGTAAGAATAGGAACAGTACCTTTTCCTTCAGCTTTAATACTTGTACGATCTCCAAGCGTTATCTCTGATGTTATGGAAGCATCTAGAGAAGAAAGAAGTCTCTTGTCGCTGGTCATGTGATTGCTGCATCCGCTGTCGAGCAACCAAAGATCTTCACTCTGCTTGTCTTCTGAGAGATGGCATGAAAGAAACATGGTCTCTGAGGATTCTCCTTCACTGTTGGAGAGATTGATATAGCCTTTGTGCTGATCTGACTGTTTCTTTCTACAGTCGTGTTCGTAGTGGCCAAACTTCTTACAGTAGTAACATTGAACACTCGATATGTTCCATGACCTTCCTCTCTGATTTCGATTTTGTGCAGGTCTCCACTGCTCTGTTGCATGATGATGATCAGATCTGCCATTTCCTCGACCTCTGCCTCACTTGTTTCCGCCTCTGTATCCTCTGCCTCTGCCTCTGTCAAATGAGAGGTGTGCTTTGAAGGCTTGTTCCATGGAATCTTCTGTGAGATTGAGTCTTGTTTCGTGTGCCAAAAGTGATCCAGTCAACTTCTCTACATAGAAAGTTTTAAAATTTTTGGATTCCAAAATGGCTGTTGCAATCATGTCATATTTCTTTGGTAGACTTCGAAGAAATTTTTCAACAATTTTCTGATCTGTAATGGTTTCGCCAATGAGTTTGATTTGATTCACTATTCCCATGACTCTAGTCATGAACTGATCCACATTCTTGGTGTCAGCCATCTTTAGGGTTTCAAACTGAGCTCTCAATGTTTGTAGTTTAACTGTCTTCACTGTATCATTTCCTTGATACGTAGCTTGCAAAATATCCCAACATTCTTTTGCTGTTGTCGCACCAATTATTTTGTCAAAAATAGAATCATCGACTAAATTTTGTATCCAACATTTGGCTATGTGCTCCTTCTTTCTGAGTTCAATAGCTGCATTTCTCTGATTATTGGTCATGGCCACCCATGCTTCTTGAGTCGGCTCGACATAAGCAATCAAAAGCGTATCCCAGCAATCTTGTGCTTGTAAAAAAGTCTTCATTCTCAAATTCCAAAATTCATAATTTTTGCCAATCAGATTTGGTGTCTGTGGAAAAGAACTTGAAGAGGCCATTATTTCTTCAAATGTGCCTTTTGTAAATCTCCTCTAAATTTTTTAAGTCTCATAAAGACTTAAAAAAATTTCTTGAAACCCTCTTCTTTTTAAATTTTCTTTCCAAAAAAACCCTCTCTCTTTACAAAAAAACTACACTCATACTCTTTTGAAACCCCTTTTTTTAAAACTTTTCAAAAAACATTTAAAGTTTTTTTTTCTATATATAAAAAAACTTAAAAAAAAAACTTTTTCCTTATGATTTTCACCTTTTTAAAATCGACACTTTAAAACATGCCTTTCACTCTTTAAAACATGTATCACCTTCAATAAGGTTGACCTTCGTATCATTTTTTTTTCAAATCGATTTAAAAAAAAAAACATTAATACAAATGCTTCATGCCTTTTGAAAAACGATTAAAAAAAAAAAAATCTTAATACGAACGCTTCATACCATATGCATGCGTAACAGAATTTTCATTGACTTTAACACAGATGCGTTATTTTTTATGCATGCAGACTGGCGCGATCTCGAATTCCTTAGTCGCGCCTATTTCAAAAACTATGCAGACATGAAATTGGCGTGGGTATGTGGTGTATTCTCGCGCTAATCAACTCACAGTCGCGCCAATCAACTGCTCTTCTCTTCTGCTCCTTCGTGGCTCTATTGTTGCTCTCTAGGGAGGCTTATGAAAGCTCATTCTGATACCATGAAAAGGAATGAAAAACTTAAACATAAACTGGAGCAGAGAATTGCTCTTCACAATATTATGAATAGATAAATAGGAATACATTGGAAACATCAGCAATAAATGACTGAAGTAAACTTAAGCAAACTGAAGTAAAACTAAACTACCTATGACACCTATCAGAAAAGAAATTAACTGAACTAAACCTAACAGACAATGAGATTAATATCTCAACAGATGAGATCAATGTCCCTTTTCATGCCCACAGTTGTAGATTCTGTAAGAAGAGCAGTTGATTTTTGACTCTTAAATTCTGAATTTGCATTTAATGCGTGAAAATGAGCATTCACATAAGCCACGGACTTCAAATATTTCAGGTGCTGAGCACTCGAGTGTATGCCGATGATACACTTTTTTAATGCCTTGATCCTTCGACCCATTCGCCAGCAGAAGAAGGGATTTCTAAACTTGCGAGCCTCGCATTCCTCCACAATATCCATGGCACGGTACAGAAAATCCTCAACTTTATGCAGCCTGTTGGTCGTCGAACTGGATTTTGTCATCTCTCTCACGTTGTTTAACATGGTTTTAAAGGAATCAAGCTGTTCACAAATGAACTCTACATTCTCTCTGAAATTGATAACCAGAGATGCCTCTTGAAATATTTTGTCAACCAACAACGAAGTCAATTTCTCACTGAGCGTGCTGACAAAACCTTCTGCTGCCATGTTCCCCTATTTTCTTCTTTTGCAGCTTATACTCAGTTAGGTAAGCACAAAATTAGTAATCTATTGAGGAGCTTCTCTGAATCCCTGAACCATGCCTTCACAATATTAAACAATGCTTCACACTTGCTTCGCTCCCCATTTGAAGCCTTTGAGATAGAGAGTAGCTGGTGTTGCTCCATGTGTCCTTTTCAATGCACCCATTACTGTGGGAGACAACTGATTATGATGTGCATGCGGAACACCATTTTATTTTTAATTTTGGGTTCTTTCTGTGTTTTTAGTTTAATTGACTCAAACTTTGGTCTATTGAATAAATTTGATTTTTTTAAATGTACCACTAGTCTTTTTAAATTTAATTATTATTAATTGTTAACACGAAGATAAGAATTTAATATTTAAGAAATATTTTATAATATTTTTAAAAGTATTGATAAATTTAAATTTAAATTTGAGATCTATTTTAAAAGTAGTTATGATATTTTTTTATTAAATTAATTAATTAAAAATAAGATATATAAATATGAGTGATAGCTTTTTGGTAAGTCATGATATTGTAACAAAAAATTATTTATAAATTAATTAACTTGTTAAAAATTTTGTTATATGTCCATGGCTCTAATTCCTGGATAGACATTGATTGGTTGAGTTGTTAATGCACTCTTTGATGTGAAATCACTCATTCAATTCTTGTCCCTAAAATGTATATATGTTTAACTCATATAATAATAATAATATAATTTAGTTAATTTTTATGTTTTTTTAATGTTAATAATGTTAAATATATCATAAGATAAATATTTTCTTTCTATGTTTTAATGTTAATAATGTTCTTTCTGTGTTTTTAGTTTTCACTGCACCATACGGTAAACAATATGCAGTAAGTAGATAGGTGGGCAGATTAGTTATATTTTTATAAGTCATACAAAATTGTATTTACACAAAAATAATAATACAATATAAATATATAAAATTATGTTTTGAGATAATTAGTTTATCTTGGACATAAATTTTTTTGGTTTAGTGAATATCTCAACCACACATTAATTTTTCTCTCAACTAACTAGACCTCAACAAACTCCTAAATACTAGGAATAGACTCCTCTAAATAGAATGAATCACAATTATATTTTCCAATTCTCCACTTTAATGACCACTTGTATCGATCTCAATCAACAAAGTCTAAGTGTGGCCCTCGTGTTTACAAACATGATTACAAGATATGTCAATATCCATATAAAGGAACAACCATCTAACTGAATGCACAAGTGACCAACTGCTGAAACTGCTAGTCTACTAGGATGTCCTTCCTGTACATGGTGGTTCAGTCAACCATTATCATCATGGATTTTCTAGGACTACCCATAACCATTCTTTTGGTTTTATCGACTTACCTACCCACTTCACTCTCACAAGTAGTTTCTGGCTTAACACAAACGTGCATTACACTCTCACAAGTGCTTTGTGGCTTACGACAAACTGTCACTTTCAAAGTGGTTTTAAGATTACCACGAACTTCATGGGGTACACATACCTTATAAGAATAACAACACAACTTCAAGTACATAATATTACAAACCTTTCAAGAACCACTACAAAACACCACAGACTTGCTTACGGTTAAGGTGTATAACTCATAATACAAAATGCTCATGAGCCTTTCCCACAAACTCAGAGTAAGTTACACAAACTTTCACTTTGTTGTTCATAATCCTTTAACTCTATTATTTCTCTTTTACCTCTTCTTTTGAAATTGTTCATATTCTCCACAACATTGTCTTTAGCATTTTTAGTAACACTATCCAATAGATATCTTGAATTTCCATATTCACATAAATGTGATCGACTAAAATAACCATTTCTAACAAAATCATTACTAATTAATTTAGCTAAATTCAATAAAAAAAGTCTTGAATAATTCAAAACACTTACCATAATTCCATAAACATACGAGCCAATCACTTTATAAAATCCTTCGTAAAACTATAAACTTGATTTATGATAGACATTAAAAAGTATACTTAATTATAGTGAAACATGGGCATCAAACAAATCACAAAACACATCCATTAAAATGACAACCAATATTTCCATGGCTATTCGGCCATTAATACATGAATGGAAGGACAGCCTTGGGGAAGGACTCTGACATCTGCTTTGACTGTGAATCCGTCATCCATTTGGCATGGGTTATTGTATATGGAGGAGTCTTTTGTTCTACGAATTAGAGATTGATTTGACAGCTCCGGTATTGCCCCTCCGACGACCATCCAAGCTTTTTCAGCTTCAGGTGGACCCCACCTAGTTTCGATGGCGTTAACGCCGACGACAGAAAACTTCCTTCAGTCATGTCCATCACGGCCTTCGCTCGGCTCCGTCACCGACTCCCACGTTTTCCAACCTCCGTTTTCTCACTCCCATATGTCATCCATGTATCGACATGGATCTATCCAATTCAATTTCAAATTTGAATCAGTGGCAAGCTATTATTCGAATTTGAAATTTGAATATAGGCATGGTTTACCCCATTCAAGAGAAATAGCAGGAGTGGTTTCGTGGAGTTCATGAACAATGAGGGAGATACACTCGCCTTCACAACAGCAGGGTGTCCACTGAGAGGATTCTTGCTCAACCATTAAGAAACAACGCGTTATGTGACACTGCAGATCAAGTTGAGGAGGCGAAGTGGCGGCATATTGGAGGCAGCAGCGGGAGGTTGGGCGCGACTGTGCAGAGAGCAATGGCGATGAGAGAGCGACAGTCCAGTGATGCGGGCGACGTGAAGGGCATTGGATAAATGAGAGACCTCTGTAATATTTCATGCCCTCCACCAGAAGATATTCACAATGCACTTTCTGCACCTTCCCCAACAGATCTTTCATGCCCTCCTCTTGTAATCATTTCGCTGAAATTTCTATTGCGCTTGATGGTATTTTTTTCATTTGGCTAATTCATGTTTTCTTGATGCCTTCTCCTACAGTTTGCCTTTGAAATTATGGGCCTTTGTTAGCTTTTTCTTTCTTCAGTTTGAAATTTCTTACAGGCTACCCACTCTTCCATGTTGGTATTCCACCTATCTCGTCATGTTTCCCTGCGTCGGATAAGGAACTCTGTGCCTTCACTCATTTGAATTTCCACTGATGGGGATTGTATCTTGTATTTTCTGCATTTATGCCCAAATGGCCAGAGTGCCTTCTTGTAATTTTTTTTTTGTAAATCTTGAATTTATATTTAACAAGGGTGATTGTGTACCTCAAAACAGGTTTTTCGGTCTCATGAAGACTTTGAACATAATTTTTTGGTTGTTATTATATATAATTTTTTATAAAATACTACAGTTCTTTTGTTTTTCTACTACTCCTTATACCAATAGCTTATGCATGAAATATGAATTATTCCTCTTATCTTGTTGTATGACTTGAAATTGCATAATCTCTATGCCTCTGTGATTACCGTGTAATGTTTCTTCATCTATGTGTATGGAAATTGAATTGTACAGGAATTCTCTGGATTTTGTGACTTTGTTCATTAGTTTTCCTGTGTTAAAAGAAATGAGTTTCCATAATCCTTCACTGTAACAATTTTGAAATGGAGGTGAACCCAAACGCTGGAATCGAACTGGGTGAATTTACCCACTGTATGTTGGAATCTGGCGTAAGGGTTGCCTCCCTTTTTATTTTTTTATTTGTATTACTTAGAAATTCACTATTTTTTTTAATTGAAGTTATTTTAATTCCACTCTGAACTTTGTGTCACTTCATCCTGAAAATATTTATGGAATCATCTTTCGCATAAAGAGACAGGCTCCCAGGGCAACATCCAACAAAAGCTAATATGGCTTTTCAAATAATGGAACACAAACTTCGCAACTATGCAATAATGTAGACCAAAAAATATTTAAGCACGGTATAATTTTAACAGTATTTTTGTTAAAATAGTTTAATATCACTAACATAAATAGAATGACTTCACAATTAGGGTTAAAATCAAAGGTATTATATGCATAATACGCTCAAAATGCAATGAACAACTACGAGTGAGTGATGCATCTATAGCTAAACTATATATAATACTATATTTCAAGTGTAAATAACGGTTAACTAGTTATAATTTATTAATAGACACTATGCAAATGGTTTTTTGAGTTGAATTTGGTAATGTAATTTTTAGTAAGATTATGATATCTTTTTGTTTAAAATGGATTTAATTTTTTGAAAAGTTTTTGACGCACTTTACAGATTGAACAACTTAAACTTATGATTCTTAAAAATCTCTATAGGATTTTGAGAAAAATTTAACCAAAAAAATCCCATGGAAAAATGTCATTTCATTTATTAATTAGAATATACTTTTATTAATAAGTTAAATTGATGTTTAATTTTTTTTAATAGAATTTAAATAATTTTTATATAGACATGTATATCATCTAAAATTTAAAATTTGAATATATGATTTTTCAAAATAAATATATGATTTTAATCATTAATGATAATTTATAAAGATGATATTTTTGCAAATGGGCTAATTTTCCATATTTTTTTCAAAAGTAAAATTTTTAATTTCCATCTTTTTTTTTTAAATGGTTTTCCAAAATTTTATAGGATAAAATTAGTTTGCCCTAAAAATTGCCAAATAGGCTAACTTTCCATTCCTTTTTCAAAAATAAATTCTCTAATTTCCAATTTCTCTAAAAATGATTTTCCAAAATTTTATAGGATAAAATTATTTTGTCCTAAAAATTGCCAAAATTTTATAGAGACTATAAAATCACTAGAAATTTGAATTTTTTTTTACAAAAAATATTACCAAACATTTTATAATTTGTATATTAAAAATAGAGATTTCTAAATTTTCAAATAATTATTCATCTTTAAAATTTTACCTCACAAATAAACATTAATAAACATTATAATATTCTAGCATCTTTTAACACTTAATAACATTTATGATGGGCATAACCACTCATCCATTATCGTAACGAAATGAAATTAAGTCCCTGAAATTAAACAAATTAATCAAACTTCACACACATGAAAGCAAAATGGGACCAATATTTCCAATTTTTTTTTAAGCATCGGTGGAAAGCCATGGTAATGGAACCGAGTATCAACCACACCTCCTTTATAAAACTAGTGTTTCCTACCAAGGCCTCCATATTACAAAAGGGGAGGCATGACAATGACAAGTGTGCATTTAGATAAGGGCTGAGAATTTCCAAAGTTTTATGCAACAAAGGTGGCAAGCCATGGAAATGAATCTAGAAGCATGGACTACAATTCCTCTATAAAATAAGTGGTTCATACAAATGCCTACATATGACCAAAGGGGAGCCATGCATAGGAGAGATGGTTGTTGAAATCAAATTCAATTTCGAATTTCCGACCATGTCCTCCACCCTAATGTGCATTAGGGATGAATATGTTGAGTATGATTTTATTCAGAATGTCACGTTTCTAGGTGAGTTATGTCATGAATTTAGAGGGGAATTGCGAGGTAAAATATGAAATTTGTGAGTTTCAATTTTTCTTTCATTATATGGATGCATGGTAAATGTTTGAAAAAATCTTTAGACAGAAAGCGTCTAAGAAAATGTTATCAACCCAAAATTTATTAGGGTGGCTTTTATCCAAGACGATTTTAATATGAAAGCAAAATTTAAATCATGTTCATGTATCTCCCATGGAAAAGCTTCATCTTGTGGGTGAACTCTGTTAATGATGTGGAGAGTATTAAAATGTAATTAATATGGGGAACCCTATGGACTAACAATGACCTTGTTTAATGGAAATTAACTTGATGACCATTATTTATTATGTGACTATGACATATGCAAGGATGCAATATTCATTGTGATTTTGTGTGTATTTAGAGGATGAAACAATGGAGCATTTTCATATGTAAAACTTGTTTCTTTCAAGGAGCAAACCCTCAATTTACTTCTTCAAACCCTCCTTTACTTAATGAAAACATTGTGGCTAAGCTATACGATGTCTTAATGTTAAAGGTATCCAAATCAAAGGTCACAATGTCAATATATGCTATGAATTCTATAAAGTAATATATATATCTAACCGTTTTTACTTTCTAAATTTAATGTGTATAATAAGCCTATTTGACTTCTATAAAATATATAAATATTTTTTAATTTCATTATTGTCTAATTTTCAAATTATTATTTTTTTAACTAGAAGAGATTAGCAGTGAGGACAACCATATGTGGTTGTTATCTGTGAATGTAGCTGGTGTAAGGGGGCAGGCTTTCACTCCTACCAAATACCTATGTGTGTAAGGAGGTAGGCTTTCACTCCTTGGCCATAGAAGGGCCGACTTTGGAAAAGCTAGTGGAGACCATGAAGAGCGCAATGGACTAGAGTGTGGGTGCCTTGATGCCCTTTGCTCGAGGAGCTCGATAACAGGATGAAGAACCTAGTGCAGCTGTGACTCAGGATGAGTTAGAAGATTGTGTTGGGAGACTGTTGGAGCGAGGTCCCCTAAGTTCAAGCTTTGAATACCATTTTTGATATATTTTTGTAAGTTTAGTCGTGTGCAACACAAGTCAAGGGGCTTTGGGGTAGGTCAAACCCCCTCATGAGTTGTAATGGGTAAAAAGAGTAGAACAAGGGGACGCAGACCACGGTTTGCAGACCCTAGATTAACATAGGCTAAAAGTATAAATAGGAATCTAGATCGAGTCAAAGAAGTCATTTTTCGGATAAGTTTGAACGTGAATGATAGATCTGACTGTGTGGTGATATTTTCTGTGGATTTTTCTGGGTAAAAGGCTCTTGCTGGCTGTGTGTAGAGACCTTAGTCCTGTTATGTGCGGATCTCATTGGCTGTGTGTGCGGGTGAACTGAAGGGTTTTATATGAAGGATTTGAACTGATATGAATAAAGAACTATCGTTGATGATATCTGAGTCTGAAATACATCTACTGTTTATGTTATGATTATTTCTGCATATTATTTTTTATTCCTGTATTGTCTGCGTTTAGATCTCTTGCGTAACTGCTTCTGGTTTTAGATCAATGATTAATGGATGGATCTAATGTTATTGGGCTCTGATATTGTTTGCTAAGATTTATTACTTGGCTTATAGATTCCATGTTAACCTGCGTGCAAGATATTCTGCATGATTGACCTAAATCTGTCTGTAAGGGTTTCCAGGTTAGAGATTTTTTTGTGAAGGTTTGTTCCTGATTGTTTTGGATCTAATGGCACTCGCTTCATTCAAATATCTCTCAGGGTGTGGAAACCTGGTTCCAGCACCCCACCATACTGCTTCGGGTGAGACTTTGACTTGCACAAGCATGTCACTACCGAAAGGGCCAGTAGTAAGAGGGTTTTGTTGGTTAACCTCAACTCCAAACCTGGGTCAAGACCCCTCAAGCCAACATGGTTATTGTTTTATTAATGTCTAATGAAGTCTGATACACTGGTTCAAGTTAAAGAAATGATGAATTAATTGAAAAGTAAGTTAACTGGATATACACTACTTGTCTTCATTACAATCACATACATATGCAGGTTCACCTCATAACAGTAGCATACAAAAATATGAATAAGAAATGGAAATTTTTAATTGAGTCTTAAAATATTGATCCACCCCCCCCGTCCCCTCTCAGTATTTTTCTCAAAAATTGGAATCAAAGCAGGTCCTTCAGAAGAAGCTTGATTGCTTGAAGGAGATCTGTCAAGATGAGTAGTCAAGAAGGAGTATTGTCTATCAGGACACCTTTATTTAATGGAACTAACTTTGTCTTTTGTAAAGTCAGGACGAGAGAATACTTGTAGGTACTGGGTGTTGATGTATGGGAAATCGTTGAAAGTGGATATCAATATCTATCATCCATTCCCATAGATACCGCATGAAAGAAACAATATGAAATCAATGCAAAGGTCATGAATGCCATCTTGGGAAGTATGGTCGAGTCCGAGTTCATGAAAGTGAGGCAGATGAATAGAAAAAAGGAAATATGGGATAAGATTATCCAAATTTATGAAGGTGAAACCAAGGTAAAAGGTGTCAAACTCCAATCATTTAGAGAATAGTATGAGACATTGAAAATGCATGATGATGAAAGCATTGCATCATTTTTCCTTAGAGTAGATGAAGTTGTTAATCTCATGAGAAATCTCGGTGACGAAATAAAATATGCTAGTTTTGTTGAGACGATTTTGAGATCACCAACTCCGAAATTCGATTCCAAAGTATCATGTATTGAAGAAATGTAGGATTTGAAAAGGCTCACACTTGATCAACTCCATGGAATGTTGACAAAATTTGAGATGAGGAAAGGTGGTCCTTCAGACATGAGAGAAGAAACCTTCAAAGCCACATATAAAGGGAAACAACAGGAAGCACCCAAAGACACAAGGTTCATATTAGATGAGGAAGAAGCAAACTTCATGATAAAGTTTCTAGTGGGAACTAGAAATTCAAAGGTAAGCTTCCATTTAAATGTTTTTCTTGTGGAAGAGTAGGCCATTATGCGTCGAACCATCCTTATAGAGAAAATCATAAAGATAATGGAAATAATGTTCCTAAAAATATTTTCTTTGACAAGAAAATCTTTTACTCTAATAAAGATAGTCATAGCACATCCGATGACCAAGAAAATTCATATTCATATTCTAACAGTCACTATCAAGTACTTACTTCTCTTAAAGATCGGTCAATAAATAAATCATATAGTTGTGAGGTAAATGATTCAATGAAATCTTTAAAGGAGAATGATAAACTCGGGAATGCTAACAAAGAATTGGGATCAAAAGGAAACAATACGATAGTGGAAATAAACATGTTAAATATGGAATTATAAGCAACCAATATAAGAGCATAAAGCATAAGAAAACAACTTCAAGAAAAGTAAAAGCATTGTGAAACATTAGAATTTCAAATTATGACTCTAAAGGAAGATTATGAGAAGATCAGCAAATGGGAAAAGGAATCTGTGTCTCTAGAGAATATTATTAATGAAAAAATCTCTCCTTTGTTAAAGATTGGCAATGGGGTATGATCATAAACATTGTGATGGAAATTACCTGTATAGTGTTGTGAAAGCGAAAAATGAATAAAATCACACATCTGTAAGAAAATATCCTAGATCAAGGTTAAGAGAAATCACTAGGAAAAAATGATGGTTTTATGGATATTGTTTCTCTTGTAACTCATTTGGGCACAAGACCACTAATTGTAGGTCAAGTATGCAGAACTAAACCAGGATATGGGATAAGTTCTAACACATAATTAGCAATTGCAAGCATATCTGGAGGAAGAAGGAACATTAGTCAAAAAAGTAGGGAAGATTGACCCTACTTTAGTTCATTATTTTTAAAGATTACTTCTCATAGTGACTGCAGAAGTAATGCGACGTACATGACATCATTAAGAGAAGAATATGATCATCAGGTCCTCGGGATCAGTGATGTATAATCTCAGGGGGTGAAATACATATGTTGTCTTGATAATGATTCCAATGGTTGTTTTGATATTCATGTTTCTTATATTACTTACAGTGCATATGATGTAGTAACAATGAAAAAAAACAGACAATACAGGCTCAGGGGGAGTTATGGTTATGAAATTTAGCATTTTATATTATTACACATGGATATTATGAAGGACAGTCATGTATATACGTGAGTTATGATAGAGTCAGTCGCGTATGTCTTCCTATGATGAAGAAACAATAGGAAAAACTCACAAAAATGCTATGGTATGCTTGAGACAATTATTATTTGGCTTTCTTTTTATGATGTTGATGGTTACAGTCTGTGGAAGCTACTTAAAAGTGGTATTGGCTAATTATGGTTTATGAGTTGCTACAATATGACATTGATGCATTGATGGATTTATTTATTGATGAATATGATTTGATGAACTAAATGATGAATGAGTTGATGTGATTAGATCTGATAGTGAAATTTTGGCATGGGTTCAGGGGGAGCATTGGCTATGCTTCTATTAATGCATTGTCGGAATTATGATTTATTTAGTATTCCTTGTTGCATAATGGTGTTCATGATAATTATATTGCTGATGCTTCTAAATTATTCTAAAGGCACTCATGTTGCTAGAGTTTTCAATGATGACTATATGTTGTTGTTGTCATTATGCATAAGTTGCTTATGGTGAAATATGGATGATGCTTATATGTTGCTTAAAGAGATGCATATAAAATGTCAATAATGTTGTTGATCAAATTTGAGATACACACACACACACACACACACATATATATATGATGATACATATGACATGGAAAGAGAATGTTGATCTTTTTAATATGAGATCAAGGAGATGGGTTGATTTCATAGTCATATGATTGGTTGATGATGATGATGAGTTCATACATATTGTAGAAAGGGATCTTATGATGACTACTTGAGTTGCATATTGGTGAAATGGTTTTTGGTGCGATAATTATTCTTGTATTAAGATAGTGGGCCAAGAGAATGATGTTGTTGCATGTTTCATGAAGACATGGTTATTGATATACTACTGCTACATATCTTGGATGATACTTGAAGACATGGCATAATTAGTAACATATTTATGATGTTGGAAAATGATGCTACACTGCCCTATCTTACTTTATGATTATATGCTCGGTTCTCACATAAAATTTAAAGACAGAGATGACAACAGTGGTGGTTTTCTCCCACATTGGGTTTGAATCCTACTAAATATCTCGGTGTTCATGTGTGTTGATGCGTTGCTTATGTGTGATGGTTTATTCTATTTTTAATGCACATGGTTACTATTTTATTAATGTATAATGAAGTCTAATACATTGGTTCAAGTTAAACAGATGACGAATTAACTAAAAATTAAGTTAATTGGATATGTGCTACTTGTCTTCATTACAGTTGCATACATACGCATGTTAACCTCATAACAATAGTGTATAGAAATATGAATAATTAATGGAAATTTTTAAGTGAGCTTTAAAATATTGATTCAGCCCGCCCCCCCGCCCCCCACCCCCCACCCCCCCAACCTAATTATTTTTCCCAACAACAACATGGTTAATCCTTGTATGCGAAATTAAATTTTGCATCCATTGAGTGCTCCTACTAAAAATTTGAGTAAACACATAGGGAGATAAGTTGAAAATACAAGTTAAAAAAAAATAGTTTTACTTTTTTTATTTTTTAATGTTTTCACTTTTTTACTCCAAAAATGGTGAATCATCTCCCATGGTTGACATCGTCATCTTGAATCCTATTGGTTCTTATGAAGTTGATTTTGGTCGTACATTTTTATTTTGATACCAATTTTTTACCTCAAAAATTCTCTAATGAATTATTTTTCATCTTTATTTCAAAATTCCAAATAGGACTTGACTCAAGTACAATAGATTGACTGATGACAAATTTTATTTTGACTCAATAAACCTAGATAAACCCTAAAAGCATGAAGAACATGCTTAACTAATGAAATAATAATAATAATAGTTTATTTTTCTTCCATTTATTTTCTACATGAAAATACATATTGATACAAGTACAATGATAATTATGAAGCCTCGACCTAGTTATAAGTTTTAACTCTATTGCCAAGAGATGGTTGTCATAACGTTTGTGCATGAGGTTGAATTTATGTCCCTATGTACGCATTCATTTATTGGTGCTTCACTCTTTAGTTTTATCTTTTTTTCTTTCGAAATGAGTAAATGTTTAAGTGTGTGTGGGGCAAGGCCAGGCTCTCAGGAGAACCTAGTCCAACCCATCTAAGACTGCCAAAAAAGTGGGCCTATGAACATTTTTTTAACAACAAATTGGAAAGGTTTTGGAGTTTGGTCCTTCACGATGACTGGGTGGCTTTACCACATATTTGAGCTAAACTTGAAAGGGTCGGATAGGGTTGGACACTCATTGATGTAATATCTTTCATTAAAATAATGATAGTGCAAAGGTTTATGGGCCTGAACCTGGGCTAGTCCAATGTAGGTCGAAGATTTAAATAAAATATATGAGTATAATGTCGAGGCATGGCAGGGCCCTTGTGATAAAATGATTGAAAAATTAACACAGGTGTGATACTTTAAAAAATACATGAAGATAGTTTATAAAGAAAAATGAATGAATTTCATAGCGTGTGAGACTGGCAGTTTGGAGGTTTAGGGCCTTTCGAGTGTAGCATGTGGTTGATAAGCCTGAAGCTTGTATGTGAGCCAAGGTTCAAGCTATCTTGGAGGGGCCAGAGGCCCGAGAAGGTCTAAATGTGTGAAATTTTAGGAGTAGTTTGAGGCCCAAATATGGGCCCATGTCCGAACTAGTTTGGGTGGGGGTTTCAAGGTTCACAGGCCCAAGGAGGTTGGAAAGCACATTTTCTCTATGGGCCTGAACTCTTGATTCTTCTTTATAACATGATTTCACTACAAAATTATTTAGGTGTTGAACAGGTGGAGCACGTTGAAGAGGGGATGTGTCAGGTGCTACATGGGCACAGTAAAGACATGTTGGTGTGGCAAGGTGACATGGACAACCTGAGGTGGAATGGGGTTGCCACATCCTCATCACATGAGGGTCATGCTGCAATACTTAGGTTACATGGGAAGGGTGTATGGGCGAAATTTTAAATGGACATAACTTTTGATTTAGGAGTCATATTTTGATCAAATTTATATCGTCGAAAAGCTTTCAACAAGGCCGAACACAATGGTAGTATTTATTATAAATTGGATAACGTCAAGAAAAGAGAAATTTTGTTACCCCATTTCCATGATGAGACTATGGAGGCCGGGTTAAATGAAAGTAGTGCCTTCCACTGCTTGAGAATAGTCCAAAGAGGTGGGAGGTAGTGTTACAATTCACATATCAATACAACCAACATATATCCATCTTAACTACGGATCTACCAAATGCTGAGAGGGATCAAATCTCTTTGCACTTTAAGAGAGGTTTGCATCTCAAGGCATTTGATCCCTCTCAACCCTTTGTATGCATTGCAACTAATATGTCATGAAAAAACATCAATAATTTACACTCACCTTATAATAATATTTAATATTCACATATCAATATAGCATGCATATATCCATCTTAACACCTCTACAAAGCACTTATTGGAACCAAATCTCTTTTCACTTTAAAAGAAGTTTGCATCTCAAAACATATAATTACTCAAAACTCTTGAGAATTTTAAAGTGAAAATAGATCTAAATTAACTTAATTATTAACTATAATTATAAATATAATAATTATTATTATTTTATTTTATTGATAATTGTAATTATTTTTTTCCTTCATTTTTATATAATTTGAATTAATCAAAATTTTCAACAATACAAAAATATTGATTGTCGAATTTTCATATTAAAAAATTTATCGAGTTTCAAATATTCTTTCTTTCTCTCTAATTAGCACTACGTCAAATTGATATACGTCTGTCTTTTGTGGTAGAGGGAGTTCTGTTAGGATGGTCCTGGGAGCCACGCTAAGTACATGTGGGCAACCGGGTAGTGTTGGTCTACTTGAAAACGAAACGAAAGTGTAAATGTAACCGATAAAAATACCACAAAGCTGAAAAGCAGACTGTTTGAATACAAATATATTATAATATATTAGTGGGCATTTTAGCATAATGAGATTTGATGAGATTCAGTGTAGACTAGAATTTGGTTAACAATGCGATTGTGTACCTACGCTGATATAACAATTTTCCAGGAACTTTTAAAGCACTAAACTTTTCGTGTAAAAAAAATTCGTTAGCAAGTTCAAATTATTATCCATATAGTATTTCATTGCAATATTTCCAGGTTATGGAAACCAGCCTGGCAGTATAGTCATAATTGGAGATTTTCACATAATGGTCCCATGGTTTCCTTTTATTTTGGAACAATGATGCAGAGAACAATGTCAAGTTTTTTCCTCCGTGCCATGTGTTGTGTCTGATTTGTCTATTTTGGACAATAAAGTTACAAAGGTTTGATGGTACAAAATGGCATCTTATTTTGTGATAATGAACCTCCACTATCTCTACCACTTTTTCTTTTAGCTTTTCAATCCTTATCCTTGTCCCCTTTCCTGGTGTGATAATGAATGAAAATTTCAACTCATGATTTTTTTATTTAGTAGGCTCATTATTTTTTTTTTCTTCAATCAAAAGTCCTCTTGAACCTAGAAAAGGTGTAGAACAAGGTAGGATAGAATACTTTTCCATTAAATGTTAACAAGGAGTGAAGAGTGCTGGCTCGTATCATAAATCCTTCTTCATTTTATTAGTCCTGGTTTTATGTGGTATAAGATTATTCTTTTGAGTTATTAGTTTCAGGTTATAATGAGTTTGTTTCAATTTTGGAAATTATTTTAAAGTTAAAAAATAAAATATTATTAAACATTATTTTTTAATTTAAAATAATATATTTTAATTATTTTAAAAATTTATAAAAATAATTAATGATTTTTGTAATAAAAAAAGTATATTATATATATCAAATTTTATTAGAGGCATCTCAATTTGTTTTTATTACAAAAGATTTGAATGATATACTTTTCATGTTAGGTTTTACTTTAAAAAGATCTCTTAGAAAGCACACTAACTATTGCCATTAAATCACTCATAATAAATTTTTTATTTTCCCATGTATATTTATTGACTATTTTTACCTATGCTTCAATATTGTTTTTAGAGATTTTTTTATTAAGGGGATGCCTAGATATTTCCTCTTCCTTGAATCTTCTACTTTTTGAGATTATTCATGAAAGATGTGGTTGTACCTATGGAAAAAAAGCTTTGAAGGGGATTCATTTGTAACTTTTTATGATCTTTATAGTGGGATTAAGGTCTTTTATGTAGAATGAGATTTCTATCTGATTTTTGGGGGTTATCATGTGCTTCTTGCATTCATGTATGCATAACCACAAGATCATACAACATGGTATCCTTACACCATCATTAGTTTTCAGAGTTTGCAAAGAACAAATTATATATCATAGAAAAAATCTCTTGATATTATACATGAAAGTAGAGATATCATATATAAAATAATTTGGTCATTTACTTTATTATTGTCATCATAGATTAACTATCCATTATTCTACATTTCCCAAACAACTTTGTTCCGTAATTAGCTATTCATTGACAATTATTTCAGTAAAAGCTAGAAATATTTAATACTCCTATGGAAACTACTTCAAAATACCAATCATTACAACTTAGTTTTTATCCTTGGCTCAAATGTCATGTAGCTAACATCATGAAACATGTGAATATATTATTCATTGTATTGATTCATAGTGATTAAGAGCATTATAACATCTAACAACTACACAACATAATTTTTTGAAGATTACGATATTTTGTTAACTACTAAATCCATGCTAATAACAAAAAAATGCATTGAAGTAGAGAAAAAATTAATAAATGGTCATGTTGATCAATGTTTATTCTCCATAAACATTGAAATTTATATAAACATAACAAGAACTAAAAATGCACTCATAATTCAACACAGTCACATTTAAAAACAACCTATAACTTATGGAGTATCACACCAAGACTTACATATGGGCATGTATATATAAGTTACGTACATCCAATCTTAAGAAAATTTACCTCTATTCAAAACTCCAACTATTATGATATTTGTAACATATTATTAATATATGAATTCCATGATGTATTAATAATATAAGAACTAGAAATACTGATTGTCAAATAAAAATTAGTTTAAAATAATATATCCATAAATGATATTATTTGTGGGCATTCAAAAGCCCAATTCATCATGAAAAGTCATTGGAACTTAATTTTGAAAATTAATGAAAACAATATTTACACAAAATCTAATATGACAAAAAGTTGTATTAGACTTCTTTAATTTGAAATTGTTCTCTAGTATAGCATTAGAAATGTTCATCTATCATCTAAGGATCAGAGAAAACTTTTATAATTAGTTTTGTAAATTCTTGTCCAAGGGAATTTATTCATATTTGGATTTCCTTCTCTATGTGATGACACTATGCTCTGAGTACATTCCTATCTATCACAATCATTCTTAATGAATGTTTATGATGGAAAAAATAATACTCATTGTTATTCCATGTGTGCATTGATCGATTGGTTTTTGTCATAGGCAATGTGAGGCAAATGGAGAGGAGGAGATGAACACTGATTAATTAAAATAGTTCTAAGTAGGATATGTTGACTGTGTAATAATTCTAAGTAGGATTGATTTTGATCCGAATGGAAAGTGGCCTACACCCATTGTATTCATCCACCCATGGTATTTCTCCACCCACGCACATTTCCTACTCATTTCAGTCTCAACTACCTATTCGAGTCAAGCGAAGCGTGTGTCGGATAATGAGTCAATTTCTCTAGCTTTACCTTTTTGTTACCCATTATTTGGTCCTAGCCATCGAGTTTTCTTTGATCTAATTATTTGACGAAGGTTTCCTCCCTCGAGAGAAGGATATAAGAGGTGGGTTTAGAACCCATCCTTCCCGATTAGGTCATTTGATTACTGAATTGAAAGGAGTCCAACTGTAATATTTGAATGATTATGACTTGGAGTCATGCAGAAGTTTTAAAGTGGAGTAATCTAAGTCAGAAGGTATCCAACCTTTCCTTCTGGAACGAAAAGGTCCTCCCTCATTGAATCGATGTCTGGCTAACTTATCTAGCATGGGTTTGTGAGAAAGTAGCGAGAGAAAATGAAGCCATCTCGCCAAACATGGATAAAAATCCTAAAAGGGCATACCTTACATTTGTTCTTCCTTACTCTCAGCCAAATGACTGGAGCATATAGCAAAGAGCTTCTAGCAATGAGACTCTCGGCTTTGGTATTGTCAGTGACATCTATCCATGGTATTCATTCACCTATTGTATGTATCCATCCATGGTATTCATCCACACATGGAATTTACCCATGGTATTGTAAATGACATCCACCCATGGTATTCATCACCAACGGTATTTATCCACCCATGGTATTGTAAGTGATGTTTTCCCATGGTATTCATTCACCCATGGTATTTACCCACCCATGGAATTTACCTATGGTATTGTCACTAAAAAATTCTATAAGTGACAAGTCGCATCTTGTAAAATGACAGATTGTCCACCACAATGTAGCTTCTACAGTTATTCTATGTTTTAATAAAAAATATTGGTGCAAAAATTTTAGAAGCAAATAGAATATCTGGATTCCTTACGAAAACGTAGTCAATTTCAAAAAAAAAAAATCATTCGAATCGGAGTCCAGATGAGAGAGATATCGCTGATTTAAAATCAGCAATGTTGCAGAAATTGTTCTGACGACAATTCGTCAATGGAAACTCTCCTGTAATTTTTTGTTGTTTTTACTGAAAAACTTCATAGAAATGTTGTATATCTGAGCTACCCTTGAAAAAGCACACTATTTCAAAAAAACAATCAGTCGAATCAGAGTGTGGACGAGGGAGTTATCATTGATTTAAAATCAACTATTTTTTCAGAAATTTTGTGATGACAAGACAATTGTAGCACAAATATGAGTCTCGAGAGTCTCCAGATAGTGATTTCATATACATGAGAAGATGTAGAATTATCATACTATTTCCAAAAACGGGTTATAATAAATATTTTGAGTTATATTGACCGAGTTATGCCCATTTTAAATCTGGGGCAACATTTAGAGTGTGTTTCCTTTGGAGATGTGTCCTCCCACCCCGCTTTAGTAGGCACCTACTTCACATTCATCAGTTTCAGCATAGCAGCATTTTGATTAGTTTTTTAAGACGTGCCCTCCAACCCCAGGTTATGTAGGCACCTGCTACTTCATCAACAATTAGCATCACGACTATGGGTCAACAACACAAAATGTTTCTCATCGAAGTCCATTCGCTAGGCCGCACACTGTTAGTATCAGAGTTGGTCACAAGAATTACAAGGTATCTGTATCCTTGGATATTCGTTTGTCATGGTTCTGGGTCATCCACAAACCAATACTTCATTGAAGTGCATTTGCTAGGCCGCACATTGTTAGCATCACAGTTGGTCACAAGCATTACAAGGTATCTTTATCCTTAGGTCTTCGTTTGTCATGGTTATGGGTCATCCACAAACCCTTATTTCATCGAAGTCCATTTGCTAGGCTGCACACTGTCATTATCACAGTTGGTCACAAGAATTACATGGTATCTTTATCCTCAGATCTTCATTCATCACGGTTATGGTTTAGCCACACAAAACCATTTTCTTCAATGGCTCTTCATATTCAACAAAGGCTTCTCGGGAGGGAACTTCACACAATGGAGACCATTTCTTCTTAAGGAGGGATGAATGATTTGAATGGAAAGTGGCCTACACCCATTGTATTCATCCAACCATGGTATTTGTCCTCCCATGGTATTATATGTGACAACTATCTTCGTAAGTGACAACTATCTATGGTATGGCATTTATCTTGAGTGTCTTTGAAATTCTCAAAGTACATTAAATTAATGCTTTGTCATAGATTACATATTTATAAGCAATTTACCTTGTTAATACTATTTTAGGATAATAATTAATACTAGGTTATAAAAATATATACTTTTATAACTAACTAATATTATTTACATTAAAATTTAGTTAATTTTATAACTAATTTACATATTATTTTATGATGAAAACTCTGGATTTTGAAATATATATTTTATAATCGATTTACATCAATTTTTTAGATATTTTTTACTTAAAATTTAATTAAACTCTAAATTTTATTAATTTATTCGAATTTCTTTGTAAATAATATGTATTTTTGTTTTAAGTTATTAGCATGTTATTGTTAAGTAAATTTGATTTGATAATTGAGTTAAATTTATTAAGTTGGTATTGGTGGTTGTGATATTGATATTGAACTCATAATATTACAGGTATTTAAAGCTTTTAAGAGACTTGACCATTCTCTATTGTAAAGTGGTAGAGTTGGGATAAGGTTTAAATGGTTGGGTCAAGGTGTTGGAAAATATGGCTAGTTGCTTTTAAGATATAATAGATTTATTGTTGGTTGGTCAATTTAATTATTAACAGTTGGAATGAGCCAAATGAAGAGCGTAAAAGGTGAAATTTCTATTTGGTGAAGAAAGACGTATAGTGTTTGGTCAAGTTTCTAACTGGCCAAGAGTAGTGCATGGATGGCCTATATAAAGATGGTATGAGATGTAGAGGCAAAGTCCAAAGCCAACATATATGAAACCAAATCAAGATATTGTTTCCAATCTAAGGGCATGAGAAGGTGTGTGGAAATGAGAAAATGACAAAATATGTGCCATGGTAGCAACATCAAAAAACGAAAAGTTTAGTTTCAAGATGGAAATTTGTAAGCTACATGTAAATGGTCAATTGGTTAAACCTAGGTGATGGAGGAGAGCATATGAGTTTTAAAGATTGGATCTTCAAACTTAAATTTAAAGTGGGATTATCAGACATGAGTCAAAGTTATTAGGTTGAGAATGGTGATTAAGGCATTGACATTGAATCAATGATATTACATGCACTTAAAAGCCTTTAAAAGATTTAGGTAATTCTCTCTTATAAAGTGTTAGGAGTTGAACAAAAAGAGATTAATATTGATTACCTTAAATATCTATTTAAGTCAAAAAAAATATTTATTTCTAAATTACAAATAGATATCTGTTTAAATCAAAAACAAATATTTATTTCTAAATTACAAAATAGTAAATTTATTTCTGTGTAATTTTGTTCCATTTAAACGTTTTCAAGATAAATCATATATCTGTTTCTTCCCTATATAGTTACCTTTTAATTATTTTTGTTTGCCAATAGATTAAATCATTAACAACTATGTATTAATAGAGTAATTATTTTCATTAATTGATACTTAAAATTCGACCTTTCACACAGGTTGCTGCATGAGCCTTTCAAAACCATTCGAGTAGAGGTCGCTGCATGAGGCTGTCAAACCCATTCGAGTAAAAATGACAAGAGTTTGACACCACATAAAATAGGAGTCGCAAAGTTTTCTGATCTAACTAATCACAGATTTCCTGTCAAACCAGGAGGTAACTTCGCAAATCAGAATGTGTATTAGCTGAAGAATGTACATGTATTTATACATGGAGGTGAGGCTATAGGGATTCATCTCACAATGACTCTTGGCCTTCCTTATTCCTAATATTATTTATTATACAATATTACATATCCACACCCAACCCATAGGATTAGGTGTCAACATTCCCCCCTTTAATCCGAAGGGATGTTGGTGAGTCCAAGCATCGATCTGAACTCTTAAAACTTTTCTCTGCCAAGTGCTTTGGTGAAGATATCAGCAGTTTGCTCATTTGTGGAACAGTGATGTAGATGGATGGTTTTGGCCTGAACATGATGTCAAATTAGATGGTATTTTGTATTGATGTGCTTTGTTCGATCATGGAACTCTGGGTTCTTGGCAAACTTTATTGCAGAAGTGTTGTCTATCATGAGTGGTGTGGAATACATTTGTTTCATCTGCAAATCTTCCAGGATTTTCCGGAGCCACACAATTTCCTTTGTTGCTTCAGCTGCTGCCACATATTCTGCCTCGGTCGTGGAATCTACTGGAACTGACTTTTTGCGTGATCTCCATGAGACAGCTCCTGATCCAAGACTCATGGTGTAACCTATAGTAGACACCCCTATTTCTTTGTCGCCATCAAAGTCTGAATCAGAGTATCCGATCAAGATGAAGTCGCCTACCTGTGTGTATTTGAGTCCAAAGTCTTGAGTCCCCTTCAAGTACCTTAACACTCTTTTTGCAGCAGACCAATGTCCTTCACAAGGTTTTTGCATGAACCTTGAGAGGATTCCAACAACAAATGAAATGTCAGGTCTGGTGGTGGTCAAGTAGATAAGAATTCCTATAAGTTGTCTATACTTAGTTGCATCCTCGAATTCCTTCCCTTCAATAGATGTGAGCTTCGAGTTTTGTTCCATTAGAGTGGTTAAGGGATTGCATTCATCCATGCCAAACTTGTTCAAAAGATCTCTAATGCACTTCTTTTGAGAAAGAAATATATATTTAGGATGTTGAATTACTTCAATACCTAGATAGTAATGAACATGACCCAAATCAGTCATTTCAAAACCTTTCTTCAATTCTTTCTTCATGGATGCAATATAGCTCTCATTATTCCCTATTATCAAAAGATCATCTACATATACCACAAGATATACAATTGTTTTTCCAACTTTCTTAACAAACAAAGTTGCATCATCAAGAGAAAAATGTTTGAAGTCAAGTTTCAGAAGATGCTCAGTTAATTTCTCATACCAGGCTCGTGGTGCTTGCTTGAGGCCATACAAGGATTTTATAAGCTTGCAAACTTTGTGTTCTTGACCCTTTACAACAAATCCTTCTGGCTGGGACATATAAACTTTCTCCTTTAGATCTCCATTCAAAAAAGTTGTTTTTACATCCATCTGATGGACTTTCCATCCATTCTGAGCTGCTATGGCAAAGAGAGTCTGGATGGTGGTCCATTTTGCTGTGGGAGCAAAAGTTTCTTCATAATCGATTCCTTATTTTTGTGCAAAACCTTTTTCCACAAGCCTGGCCTTGTGCTTGCCAAGTGAGCCATCTTCTTTATACTTGTTCTTGTAGACCCACTTACAGCCAATTGGTTTCGTTCCCAAAGGCGGATCAACCAGCTTCCAAGTTCCATTCTTTATCAAGGCATCATACTCCTTTTGCATCGCTTCTTTCCATTCATCATGAGAAGTGGATTCTTTGAAGGAAGTTGGTTCATGATCTGTAGACAAACTCAATTCACAGTTATAAGAAATATCCATATCAATAGGAGAATCAGAATTATCTACATCACCTTCGATTTGTTGAGTGGAATTTCTTGTTCCTGTTTTTCCAACCTCATCAGGATGAACATTCTCTAGTGTCTTTGTTAGCCATTTGGGAGGACCTTTCTGAGATGGCCCAGGCTGGTCATTTGACTGAGTTGGGATTGATTCAAGATTCAATCTCCCAATTCTGTCAATCACATCATTCAATGTGTCATCCGTGGTTGTTTCTTCATGTGGGGGAGAGAGTGCTTCAGGACATGATTCCACATTTTGATTCAATATCAGAATCCCCCTTCAAGATGTGGAATCTCATTATCAAATTCTTGGAAAGACTTTGCATGTGTGAATCTATCCAGGTGATCAAGTTGCCGCTCAACAACCTTGTCACTCTTGGAAGATTCAAGGAATATGACATCTCTTGCTATCACAAACTTCTTATTTGCTTCATCATAGAGACGATATCCTTTGGAGGTATTGGAGTACCCCAAGAAGATACATTTTCGACTTCTAGCACCAAGTTTGTTCCTTTGACCCTTTGGTATCAAGGCATAACAGGTGTACCCAAAGACCCTGAAATGCTTTACCAAAGGAATGTGGCCATGCCACATTTTAAAAGGATTTTTGTTTCTAATTGAACTTGAAGGACACATATTCTTTATGTAAACAACACATAGAACTGCATCAGCCCAAAACATCAATTTTACATTCTTTAAAAATAACATGGAGTGAACCATATTTAAAATAGTTCTGTTCATTCTTCCAGCTACACCGTTCTGTTGGGGATTATATGGCACAGTTGTTTGATGTTTGATTCCATGTTGACGAAGATAATTTTCAAATTCGTTTGAAGTGTATTCTTTTCCATTATCAGTATGTAGAGAGCCAATATGAGTTTGTGCATCATTTTCTATCCATGCATGAAAATTCTTGAATGTTTGAAAAGCACAGACTTGTTCTTCAATAAGTAAATCCAACACATTCTGGTGTAGTCATCAATAAATGTCATCAAATATTTATTTCCATTTGCAGAAGCAACAGGCATAGGGCCACATAAATCTGAATGAACAAGCTCAAGTTTTCTATGTGCTCTAGAGTGTGAATCATGAAATGGTTGTTTGCTATGCTTTCCTAGAATACAAGCATCACATTCCTTAGGTTTTCTAGGAATTGTAGGCAATCCATTAACACCATTTTTCTTCAACAAACGAAGGCTTTCATAGTTTAAGTGTCCAAATCTAGCATGCCATAAAAGACTTGATGGGAATGTACCTTCATCATGATGTGAACTGAATGCAAAGTTTTGAGCATGAGCAGATGAACCTTTCAGCTTCAAGTGTCTCCCTTCTTCTATTCCATCCATGAAAAGTGAGTGATCTGATGCTTTTATGACCTCTACCTTGCCATCAAACAAGTGAATGGAGTGTCCTTGTTGGCGGATTTGGACCAGGGACAACAAGTTTCTCCTCAACTCAGGGAGGTATAGAACCTCATGTAGAATATGATCTGGAAGACCAGGCAACTTAAGCCTGAATGTGCCAAGCCCTGATGGCTTGAGTTTGGATTTATCTGCGAAATATACTGCTCCATCAAATTTGTCAGTGAATTCTTCAAAAAATCTTTTCTAAATGTCATGTGACATGTTGCTCCTGAATCTAGCAACCAATCATCTCTCCATGAATTAAATGAAACATCAAACAAGTCTTCAGTTACTCCATTGTTACAATGTGCTAGAACATAATGAGCGGATTCAAGTGCTTTACATTTGTATTTTTCATTAGTTTTACCTTTGTCTTGATTTCTTTGCTGCTGAATTTTAGAATGTCTGCCCCCCTTTTCTCTGAAGTTTCTTCTTCCTCTGCCTCTTCTGCCATCTCTTCCTCTGGATGAATCCGAAGCATGACACTTTTCTCTATGTGCCAAGTATGCAGCCTCTTTAGAAGATGAAGGGACTGTCATCTTCTTTTGAATGAGGAGAAAAAAAAAATTGCTGGAAAATTTCTTTTGAAGGAGAGAAAACAAAAAACTCTTTGCTAAAAAATATACTCAATTTAGAAGGACAAAAAATCTTGCTAAAAATACTGAATTATGCACAAAAAAAATATATGTATTTTTTTTTGTTTGGAGAAAAAATTTATATGAAAGTATGGTGGGGGGGGTATTATGACTGAGGGGAAGCGGTATTGAATAATGGAGAACTTATGGAAGGGCGTTAATATGGTGGTGGGGCTGTATTATTTGAACAGTGGAATAGTCGACAGGGGTATTAAATATGTATAACAGAGGTGAAGTGGTGTTAAAAAAAGCGTATGGTATTATATGTATTGTCAAATGGAATGTAAATATTATATGATAGCGCTGGAGGAGGGTCGAAAGGCGACGGAGAGGGAAGCGTATTACAAATGATGTAGAGGGCGAAATATGAGAAAGGTGTATTATATGCACAGAGGGCGATATTATATATATATATATATATGCAGTGTGGATGACAGGCGGACAACATAACATAAAAGTGGTGGAAGGGTGTTAAAAGAGCGCGTAATGGTGTTAAAGACAACACAGTGTTGTAAATATTATATGATGTTTACTGTAGCGGGAGGTCGTTGAAATGGAGTGGCGGGATATGTATGCAGAAATAACTGTATTGGATTTACTTATGCGGAGGTGTATGCATGCAGTGTGCGCAGACAGCAAAGGAGGGAGGCATAATTGATATAAATGATGTTAAGTGGAGGTGTTAATAACAACGAGGGGATTGTTGAATTAAATGCAGGTGGAATTAAATGTAGTGAGAGCGCTATTATATGGACAGAACGATGCATACCATGCTGTATTATTAACTATGATAGAGTGCTGAATGGAGTAGGGTGGGCGCAGAGGGCCCGTGGCACAGTCAGAAAATTGGACTGACAGACAACGCTGTAAGGAGAGGGCCGAAAGGCCACAGGAGTGAGGGTAAAGTGTGAGAGCAGAGGGGTAGGGATAGCAGATGGCGAGTGAGGGAAATGTGAGGTGCGTTGGGTAGGTGAGGGAGAAGTGAGGGCGAATGCACTGGGTTGGGTAGGTGAGATTTTGAAATTGCAGGACTTTAATAACCAAATTTGCAGGTGTGTGCAGGGGCTGCAATTCGCAGTGTTTCAGGAACTGCAGAATTGCAGAATCTTCAGGAGCTGCAGGAGCTGCAAATGTCAGAGCTATGCATAAATGGCAGAGATAAAAAAAATGCAGAATAACAATATATAGCATCGATTTAATGGAATAGAAAAACTATACAGAAAAACTGACTGAGCAAAGGAATGAGGGAGTTACACCACAGGCAAAAATTCCATTAGTGGGACTGGCTCTGATACCATGTCAAACCAGGAGGTAACTCTGCAAATCAGAATGTGTATTAGCTGAAGAATGTACATGTATTTATACATGGAGGTGAGGCTATTGGGATTCATCTCCCAATGACTCTTGGCCTTCCTTATTTCCTAATATTATTTATTATACAATATTACATATCCACACCCAACCCATAAGATTAGGTGTCAACATTTCCCAATACAGCAAATTTTTTCTTGTAGAATGACTACTGAACATCAATGTTCAGCAAATATAATTTTACCAAAATTACCAAATATTCTTGTAGCCAAGCCAATGGTTTAATCTTTCTGACAAAATTAGAATAAAAATTTGCAGTAACAAAAATGAAAATAGGAAAAGTGCAACAAATATAATTTTACCAAAATTACCAAATATTCTTGTAGCCAAGCCAATGGTTTAATCTTTCTGACAAAATTAGAATAAAAAATTGCAGTAATAAAAATGAAAATAGGAGAAGTGCAGAAAATATATTTTTACCAAAATTACCATCTTGTAGCCAAGCCAATGGTTTAATCTTTGACGAAATTAGAATACAAATTTGCAGTAGCAAAAATAAAAATAGGAGAAGTGCTGCAAATATAATTTTACCAAAATTACCAAATATTCTTGTAGCCAAGCCAATGGTTTAATCTTTCTGATAAAATTAGAATACAAATTTACAGTAACAAAAATGAAAATAGGAGAAGTGCAACAAATATAATTTTACCAAAATTACCAAATATTCTTGTAGCCAAGCCAATGGTTTAATTTTTATGACAAAATTAGAATAAAAATTTGCAGTAACAAAAATGAAAATAGTCTTTCTGACAAAATTAGAATACAAATTTACAGTAACAAAAATGAAAATAGGAGAAGTGCAACAAATATAATTTTACCAAAATTACCAAATATTCTTGTAGCCAAGCCAATGGTTTAATTTTTCTGACAAAATTAGAATAAAAATTTGCAGTAACAAAAATGAAAATAGGAGAAGCGCAGATGGTTTTTCCAATCAAATATACATTTTATGATAAACTTTTTCTTGGGGCAAACCACAACCATTACATTTTCATTCATTCTGTGTGTAAAATTTGAGTTGGATGACTTCACCATATACACATCACTGCTAGCTGAGGTATGCTACAGAGACAGAGGTAGAGGGGGATTTCTTACGAAGTCGAAATAGTTTCCTTAAAAATCCCAACTTCTTGGGCGGTGCATTTGCTGATGTGTGAGGTAGAAGAATTGAATTATAGATCTTGTATATTTGGTGGCTTTGTGGCAGAGAACGGCCAGTGATACTATTCCTTGCAAGATCCAGGATTGGTTGCTTCTTCTTCTAGAGAACTACCAGTGATAATATTCCAAAGATTCGTTGGGGGAGGTGCAGAAAGTGCTTTGTGAATATCGTCTAGTGGAGGGCATGAAATATTATAGAGGTCTCTCATTTCCCCAATGCCCTTCACGTCGCTCGCATAACTGGACTGTCGCTCTCTCATCGGAACTAGGTGGGGTCCCCCTCAAGCCGAAAAATCTCGGATGGTCGCTGGAGAGGCAGTACCGGAGCTGTCAAATCAATCTTCGATTCATAGAACAAAAGACTCCTCCCTATTTAATTTATTAATAAAAATATATTCTAATTAATAAATGAAATGACATTTTTCCATGGGATTTTTTTGGTTAAATTTCACTCAAAATCCTATAGAGATTTTTAAGAATCATAAGTTTAAGTTGTTCAATCTTTAAAGTGCTTCAAAAATTTTCAAGAAATTAAATCCATTTTAAACAAAAATAAATCATAATCTTACTAAAAATTACATTACCAAATTCAACCCAAAAAACCATTTGCATAGTTTCTATTAATAAATTATAACTTCTTAACTTTTATTTACACTTAAAATATAATATTATATATATTTTAGCCATAGATGCATCACTCACTCGTAGTTGTTCATTGCATTTTGAGCGTATTATGCATATAATACCTTTTATTTTAACCCTAATTGTGAAGTCATTCTATTTATGTTAGTGATATTAAACTATTTTAACAAAAATACTGTTAAAATTGTACAGTGCTTAAATTTTTTTGGGTCTACATTATTGCATAGTTGCGAAGTTTGCGTCCCATTATTTGAAAAGCCATATTAGTTTTTGTTGGTTGTTGCCCTGGGAGCCTGTCTCTTTATGCGAAAGATGATTCCATAAATATTTTCAGGTTGAAGTGACACAAAGTTCAGAGTGGAATTAAAAGAATTTCAAATAAAAAAAAAATAGTGAATTTCTAAGTAATACAAATAAAAGAATAAAAAGGGAGGCAACCCTTACATCAGATTCGAACGTACAGTGGGTAAATTCACCCAGTTTGATTCCAGCATTTGGGTTCACCTCCATTTCGAAATTTTTATAGTGAAGTATTCTGGAAACTCATTTCTTTTAACACAGGAAAACTAACAAACAAAGTCACAAAATCCAGAGAATTCCTGTACAATTCAATTTCCATACACATAGATGAAGAAAAATTACACGGTAATCATAGAGGCATAGATATTATGCAATTTCAAGTCATACAACAAGATAAGAGGAATAATTAATATTTCATGCATAAGCTATTGGTATAAGGAGCAGTAGCAGAACAAAATAACTGTAGTATTTTATAAAAAAAATATATAATAGCAACCAAAAAATTATGTTCAAAGTCTTCATGAGACCGAAAAACTTGTTTTGAGGTACACAATCACCCTTGTTATATAAAGTCAAGATTTACAAAAAAAAGAATTACAAGAAGGCACCCTGGCCATTTGGGCATAAACGCAAAAAATACAAGATACAATCCCCATCAGTAGAAATTCAAATGAGTGAAGGCACATAGGTCCTTATCCGACGCAGGAAAACATGACGAGATAGGTGGAATACCAACATGGAAGAGTGGGTAGCTTGTAAGAACTTTCAAACTGAAGAAATAAAAAGCTAACACAGGCCCATAATTACAGAGGAAAACCTGTAGGAGAAGGCATCAAGAAAACATGAGTTAGCCGAATGACAAAAATACCATCAAGCGCAATATAAATTTCAGTGAAATGATTACAAGAGAAGGGCATGAAAGATCCGTTGCGGGAGGTGCAGAAAGTGCATTGTGAATGTCTTCTGGTGGAGGGCATGAAATATTACAGAGGTCTCTCATTTCTCCAATGCCCTTCACATCGCCCACATCACTGGACTATCCCACTCTCATCGTCATTGCTCTCTGCACAATCGCACCCAGCCTCCCGCTGCTGCCTCCAATATGCCGCCACTTTGCCTCCTCAACTTGATCTGCAGTGTCACATGACGCGCTGTTTCTTAATGGTTGAGCAAGAATCCTCTCATTGGGCACCCTGTTGTTGTGAAGGCACATGTGTATGGAAATTAACTAAACAAGTTTAATAAAATTTTAAATTACAATAAGATAGAATATTATTAATTTTAAAATTTTAGAAAAAATAAAATAACTTATATCTTTATAAAATTTATAATACTTTTCTTACCTCATTTCATAATATTTTTCCTCCATATAAGTTTAATTTGTATTTATATTTAAATTAATATATATTTTTTTAAATTTACAAGTCTTATAAATATTGTTTAGTTAGACAATTAGTTAGGTTTTAATTTTAACTATAGATATAAATATTATATGTGTGAGAAAAAAATAAAAATGAATTTTAATGGTAGAAATAAAAATAAAAATAAAATGTTAAAGAATTTTAATTAAGAGAATTTTGACTTTTTAAGTAAGTAAAATGATAGTGATCCAGGAAAAAATTCATTTCTTATATTTTTAGGGTCTAGTAAGCTATATAACTTTTAATAAATATTAATCATCATCATTAATAAATTAACAATTATGGCACACTAATAAACATCAATTCATAAGCATTAAAGGTCTTTATAATATATCTCATATTGTTAAAATTAAGAAAAAACAATAGAACTAACTAAATTATACTTTTATTATTATTATTATTATTATTATTATTATAAAAATCTTATTATATAAGTTAAATATATATACATTTTAAAAGCATATGAACAAAATTCTTATCCATGGAGATTTACTCTGAGATGATCATAGACATTCTTAAAATGTAAATACATTTTGTTACCATATCATGACTTATCAATAACGCATGCTCAAAAAACCATAAATCATTTTATATGGCACTTAATTATATGATTTTTTTAATTAATCAAATTAATTAAAATAGAAAAAAACCATACCTATTTTTTAGAATAAATCTCAAATCTCTCTATATATGTAGATATAAATTACTAATATTTTTCTAAAATATTCTATGAAATTTAAATAATTAAATTAAAATTCTAAAAAATTAATTCCAAAATCAACATATCTATAACAATCAAATAAATATTTGTATTACTTATTATTATTAAAAGTATAAAGTAATTTATTATTGTTTATAAATATAAATACATATTTTGTTTTCAACATGAAAAATGCTTTTTATATATTTATGTACCAACACAATGTTCAAAAAAATTTCAAAAAATTTCTAAGTAATACATTCATCTAAACTATACAATATTGTCTACTTAGCCCATAACATTCACATTATCAATGTCAAAAATATAAATTCCCTTCCAAAAAACAGTATCTGAATCATAAATTTTTTTCTGACAATTGGTCTTCACTTTTCTTGGACTAGTTCATATCAATTGTTGTCATATAAATTTTTTTCTGACAATTGGTCTTCACTTTTCTTGGACTAGTTCATATCAATTGTTGTCATATGTGGCTGTCAGCTCCCAAAAAAGTGATTGGAAGTGGCTGTATTTGAGAACGACCCCAGTACACTAGGTCTTATATATGCTTCCACCCAAACTACAATAAACTGTGTAATTGCCAAAAGTGTCACCGGTTACAAAATACATATAACATTGTTGTTGCAACGTTCCACCCTGCATTGTTATTATAGATGAACATTAGTTAAAAAGAAATACATACATAAACCAAAAGATATAGTCAGAATACTATAAACACATATTTTTATTACTTCTTATTATTATTAAAAATATAAATTGATTTATTATTTATAAACTGATTTATGAAGAAATAAAAACATTTAATTGGATATGATTTATATTTATTTTATAATTAAATTATTATATTTCAAAGTAATATTTTTTTATTTAAATATATTATGACTTCTAAGAATTAGTTTAATTGATGAGTTTTAGTTGTTAAAACATCTTGTTAATGGGAGACCATGAACACCTTTGAGGTTAGGCTCTACTAATGAGTCCCGGTAAGTAATCCCTTCAAATTGATTTGCCCATGATCTTTTGTCATATAAAAATATTTAAATATATTATTATCAAATTTTAAAAAATGATTAACTTATAAAATTAGATGTATTAAAGATGGTAAAAAAGTTCTAAAATTGATTAAATTTATTATATATATATATATATATATATATATTTCTTTTATTTATTATGAATTATACTCTTTATATAGATTAAAAGACCAACGAATGTTTACAAGGTGTTAATTTTCCAGTGTAATCAAGACTAGTATAGATTTTCACAATTGATAACTACTTCTAATGATATAATCATTTTCTTATAGCATTCCAATCATTAAGAAGTTATACAAGAGAAACTTTAACCATTTATTTTCATCGATAGAGAAATTGAGGTCATAATGAAGAGTAAAATAAGAGACAACAATCACTAGAAATTAGGTTCACAGCCAGGAAAATGTAACATGCATCAACACTTACCATAAAAAAATTTACATAGGCATATTTACAATTAATTCCATAGTTTAATACTATTTTACTATCTATCTTTTTCATGCCTTCCAACTATACAACAATCACTTGACATAACCTTCTATGGATTACACCTGTATATCAATCAAATTTTGAAATAATTTTATGCAATCCATAAAGTTACACATTATCAAGGTTTATAATGTTTGGGATTTAGTCCTTACGGAGTTATCATATCAACCTTTAAGTCGGTCTTCAATCAATATAATATACACGAATAAAATACAATCTCCACAGTACTGGTAACGTACACTCTGCACGATATTATCTGAAATGATAGTGGCCATTAAATTTCAGTTGTTGGACTTTTATTGTTGTCTTTGCTGTCAAGAATTTAACTGAGGAAAAGTGGTGATACCTCCACCCTCGATCTATTCTCTAGAGATCTAACTGTGGCAGGAGATTAGGGTTGAGGAATGACCTTTCCTCTCATAACTTCTCACATAGATTTTTTTGTTCATTTCGTTCGTTTCACTGCTGGGCTCTCCGCCTCTGTGACAAGTCTGCAGGCTTACAGTGATGGAGTTTTACGCATCCTTCCTCAACAAACCAGGTGAACCGTTGGCCTCCCTTGCCTTTTTAGCTTAAGTCTTTGCAGTTTTCTTGCACAAGTATTTCCTGGGGTTTATTTTTTTCATTCTATCGGTAACTTATCAGTTTTAGTTCTCTTCCAGTTGTTTGCTCTTGTAGTTTAGAGAGTTGTGGTTTTTTTTCTAAAAAGGGAAGGGAGAAAATCATAAAGATAATGGAAATAATGTTGCTAAAAATATATTCTTTGACAAGAAAATATTTTACTCTAATAAAGATAGTCATAGCACATCCGATGACCAAGAAAATTCATATTCATATTCTAACACTCACTCTCATGTACTTACTTCTCTTAAAGATCGGTCAATAAATAAATCAGATAGTTGTGAGGTAAATGATTCAATGAAATCTCTAAAGGAGAATGATAAACTCGGGAATGCTAATAAAGAATTGGGATCAAAAGGAAACAATACGATAGTGGAAATAAACATGTTAAATATGGAATTATAAGAAACCAATATAAGAGCATAAAGCATAATAAAAAAAATTCAAGAAAAGTAAAAGCATTGTGAAACATTAGAATTTCAAATTATGACTCTAAAGGAAGATTATGAGAATATCAGAAAATGGGAAAAGGAATCTGTCTCTAGAGAATATTATTAATGAAAAAATCTCTCCTTTGTTAAAGATTGGCAATGGGGTATGATCATACACATTGTGATGGAAATTACCTGTATAGTGTTGTGAAAGAGAAAACTGAATAAAATCACACATCTGTAAGAAAATATCCTAGATCAAGGTTAAGAGAAATCACTAGGAAAAAATGATGGTTTTATGGATATTGTTTCTCTTGTAACTCATTTGGGCACAAGACCACTGATTGCAGGTCAAGTATGCAGAACTGAACGAGGAGATGGGATAAGTTCTAACACATAATTAGCAATTGCAAGCATATCTGGAGGAAGAAGGAACATTAGTCAGAAACGTAGGGAAGATTGACCGTACTTTAGTTCATTATTTTTAAAGCTTACTTCTCATAGCGACTGCAGAAGTAATGTGAGGTACATGGCGTCATTAAGAGAAGAATATGATCATCAGGTCCTCGGGATCAATGATGTATAATCTCAGGGGGTGAAATACATATGTTGTCTTGATAATGATTCCAATGGTTGTTTTGATATTCATGTTTCTTATATTACTTACAGTGCATATGATGTAGTAACAATGAACAAAAACATACAATACAGGCTCAGGGGGAGTTGTGGTTATGAAATTTAGCATTTTATATTATACACATGGATATTATAAAGGATAGTCATGTATATACATGAGTTATGATAGATTCAATTGCGTATGTCTTCCTATGATGAAGAAACAATAGGAAAAACTCACGGAAATGCTATGGTATGCTTGAGACAATTATTATTTGGCTTTCTTTTTCTGATGTTGACGGTTAGAGTATGTGGAAGCTACTTAGAAGTGGTATTGGCTAATTATGGCTTATGAGTTGCTACAATATGACATTGATGCATTGATCGATTTATTTATTGATGAATATGATTTGATGAACTAAATGATGAATGAGTTGATGTGATTAGATCTGATAGTGAAATTTTGGCATGGGTTCAGGGGGAGCATTGGCTATGCTTCTATTAATGCATTTTCGGAATTATGATCTATTTAGTATTCCTTGTTGCATAATGGTGTTCATGATAATTATATTGCTGATGCTTCTAAATTATTCTAAAGGCACACATGTTGCTAGAGTTTTGAATGATGACTATATGTTGTTGTTGTCATTGTGCATAACTTGCTTATGGTGAAATATGGATGATGCTTATATGTTTCTTGAAGAGATGCATATAAAATGTCAATAATGTTGTTGATCAAATTTGAGATACACACACACACACACACACACATATGATGATACATATGACATGGAAAGAGAATGTTGATCTTTTTGATATGAGATCAAGGAGATGGGTTGATTTCATGGTCATATGATTGGTTGATGATGATGATGAGTTCATACATATTGTAGAAAGGGATCTTATGATGACTACTTGAGTTGCATATTGGTGAAATGGTTTTTGGTGCGATAATTATTCTTGTATTAAGATAGTGGGCCAAGAGAATGATGTTGTTGCATGTTTCATGAAGACATGGTTATTGATATACTACTGCTACATATCTTGGATGATACTTGAAGACATGGCATAATTAGTAACATATTTATGATGTTGAAAAATGATGCTACAATGCCCTATCTTACTTTATGATTATATGCTCGGTTCTCACATAAAATTTAAAGACAGAGATGACAACAGTGGTGGTTGTCTCCCACATTGAGTTTCCTACTAAATATCTCGGTGTTCATGTGTTGCTTATGTGTGATGGTTTATTCTATTTTTAATGCACATGGTTACTATTTTATTAATGTATAATGAAGTCTAATACATTGGTTCGAGTTAAATAGATGACGAATTAACTAAAAATTAAGTTAATTGGATATGCACTACTTGTCTTCATTACAGTTGCATACATACACATGTTCACCTCATAACAATAGCGTACAAAAATATGAATAATTAATGGAAAATTTTAAGTGAGTTTTAAAATATTGATTCATACCCCCCCACCCCGCCCCCACAATTATTTTTCCCAACAACAACATGGTTAATCCTTGTATGCAGAATTAAATTTTGCATCCAATGAGTGCTCCTACTAAAAATTTGAGTAAAAACATAGGCAGATCAGTTGAAAATACAAGTTAAAAAAAAATAGTTTTACTTTTTTTATTTTTAATGTTTTCACTTTTTTACTCCAAAAATGGTGACTCATCCCCCATGGTTGACATCATCATCTTGAATCCTATTAGTTCTTATGAAGTTGGTTTTGGTTGTACATTTTTATTTTGATGCCAATTTTTTACCTCAAAAATTCCCTAATGAATTATTTTTCGTCTTTATTTCAAAATTCCAAATAGGACTTGACTCTAGTACAACAGATTGACTGATGAAACTTTTTATTTTGACTCAATAAACCTAGATAAACCCTAAAAGAATGAAGAACGTGCTTAACTAATGAAATAGTAATAATAATAATAATTTATTTTTCTTCCTTTTATTTTCTACATGAAAATACATATTGATACAAGTACAATGATAATTATGAAGCCTCGACCTAGTTATAATTTTTAACTCTATTGCCAAGATATGGTTGTCATAACATTTGTGCATGAGGTTGAATTTATGTCCCTATGTACGTATTCATTTATTGGTGCTTCACTCTTTAGTTTTATCTATTTTTCTTCTAAAATGAGTAATTATGTTTAAGCGTGTGTGGGGCTAGGCCAGGCTCTCAGGAGAACCTAGTCCAACCCATCTAAGACTACCAAAAAAGTGGGCCTATGAACATTTTTTTCACAACAAATTGGAAAGGTTTTGAAGTTTTAGCCTTCACGATGAGTGGGTGGCTTTACCACATATTTGAGCTAAAGTTGAAAGGGTTGGAAAGGGTTGGACACTCATTGATGTAATATATTTCATTAAAATAATGATAGTGCAAAGGCTTATGGGCCTTAACCTGGGCTAGTCCAATGTAGGTCGAAGATTTAAATAAAATATATGAGTATAATGTTGAGGCATGGCAGGGCCTTTGTGATAAAATGATTGAAAAATTAACACAGGTGTGATACTTTAAAAAATACGTGAAGATAGTTTATAAATAAAAATGAATGAATTTCATAGCATGTGAGACTGGCAGTTTGGAGGTTCAGGGCCTTTGGAGTGTAGCATGTGGTTGATAAGCTTGAAGCTTGTATGTGAGCCAAGGGTCGAGCTATCTTGGAGGGGCCAGAGGCCCGAGAAGGTTTAAATGTGTGAAATTTTAGGAGTAGTTTGAGGCCCAAATATGGGCCCATGTTCGAACTAGTTTGGGGTTCAAGCTAGTTTGGGTGGGGGTTTTAGGGTTCGCAGGCCCAAGGTGGTTGGAAAGAAAAATTTTTCTATGGGCCTGAACTCTTGATTCTTCTTTAGAACATGATTTCACTACAAAATTATTTAGGTGTTGAACAGGTGGAGCACGTTGAAGAGGGGACGTGTCAGGTGCTACATGGGCACGGTAAAGACATGTTGGTGTGGCAAGGTGACATGGACAACCTGAGGTGGAATGGGGTTGCCACATCCTCATCACATGAGGGTCATGCTGCAATACTTAGGTTACATGGGAAGGGTGTATGGGCGAAATTTTAAATGGACATAACTTTTGATTTAGGAGTCATATTTATTTCAAATTTATATCATCGAAAAGCTTTCAACAAGGCCGAACACAATGGTAGTATTTATTCTAAATTTGATAATGTCAAGAAAAGAGAAATTTTGCTACCGCATTTCCATGATGAGACTATGGAGGTCGGGTTAAATGAAAGTAGTGCCTTCCACTGCTTGAGAATAGTCCAAGGAGGTGGGAGGTAGTGTTACAATTCACATATCAATACAACCAGCATATATCCATCTTAACTACAGATCTACCAAACCCTGAGAGGGATCAAATCTCTTTGCACTTTAAGAGAGGTTTGCATCTCAAGACATTTTATCCCTCTCAACCCTTTGTATGCATTGCAACTAATATGTCATGAAAAAACATCAATAATTTACACTCACCTTATAATAATATTTAATATTCACATATCAATATAACATGCATATATCCATCTTAACACCAGATCTACCGAGCACTTATTGGAGCCAAATCTTTTTTCACTTTAAAAGAAGTTTGCATCTCAAGACATTTAATTACTCAAAACTCTTGAGAATTTTAAAGTGAAAATAGATCTAAATTAACTTAATTATTAACTATAATTATAAATATAATAATAATTATTATTTTATTTTATTGATAATTGTAATTATTTTTTTTCTTAATTTTTATATAATTTGAATTAATCAAAATTTTAAACAATACAAAAATATTGATTTTCGAATTTTCATATTAAAAAAATTATCGAGTTTCAAATATTCTTTCTTTCTCTCTAATTAGCACTACGTCAAATTGATATACGTCTGTATTTTGTGGTAGACGGAGTTCTATGAGGATGGTCCTGGGAGCCACGCTAAGTACATGTGGGCAACCGAGTAGTGTTGGTCTACTTGAAAACAGAACGAAAGTGATACCACAAAGTTGAAAAGCAGACTGTTTGAATACAAATATACTAGAAGTTGCCCCTAAAGGTGCAAGAATACACCGAAGGTATAGAAGAACTGAAAATATCCTCTCCTCAATATATGTTTATGAGTTTAGATAAATAGGAGCAAGTAATTGTGGAATTTAAGGCACGTAATGAGGGATTTTGTTTGGTGAATACATATTTTCGATAACTCTATTAAATAATTTTCTTCTGTGTGGGGAGTTACAGATATTCATATATCCATATGAAATGCATCACAAATCTGAACAACTTTGGCTATTCAAAAAAGGTGGAGATAAAACAAATCCATCTGGACACACGAAATAAAATGCAATTCAAAAGCATACAATTCAAAAGCCCGTCACTCCAAAGAATCAGCTCCAGCTCCAGCTCATCATTACAAAAAACCAATCACCATCGTTAACGGAATTTTTAAAACTATTTCAAAGTTACTCCGTGCTTCCCAGAATTGCACACCATTACAAAAAACAATCACCATCATTAACGGAATTTGCAATCATTTCGTTAATAATATATTACTGATAATGTTATACTTTAATCTGATGAAGAGCCACCTTTACCCCTTCATGATCTCGAAATAGCGTTTATTAAATTAATTTTATTAAATGAGGGCCTCCATCGCCAAAGTAAACATGTGGACTTCCTCAGAGTTACATTGCTTATCTACGATTTTATTTAAATTAGATGAAATTTCCTAATGGTATAAGGCTATCTACGATTTTATTAAATTTCCTTATGGTATAAGGTGATATGCTTAATAATTCGTTTTCTTTTTTCATGAAGCTAAGACCACTTAACGTACGTATGATGGTCTTTCCAAGTGACATAAACCGTGAAATATCTGAGCTTAATAAATTTCGATACTTCGACGCTTATTACGTATTATGCTGAGAAGCGTACGCTACACGAGCATTAATTTAGTCTTTTAAAAGATTCTTTTCACAACAAACGAAGACTTTCCTCTTCAGGCCGTTCGAAAAAGAATATTCAAAAATAGGGCCCAAAAGTATTCTAAAATAATGTTTGAGAGGATGCTCTTTAGATACGTTTATTGTTTGTAGGTCAAAGGTTTATTCCGTGAAATATATGATCCAAGCCTATCTATGTTTGTTTGTTCCATTAACCAAATGTAAAAATCAACCTAGCGAAATATGGTGGAGTGTACAACGTTAAATGCATGCTTAAGTGATGAATACAACGACCTCAAGCGATGCACAATGTGTCACATGATATAGTCTTTACCTGAGTTACGTCAGAATACCATCACAACAATATTAATATTTTAATGTAGTTGATATACACAGAAAGTTGAAAGCTTTACTTGTATCTACCATTTGTAAATATGTAATAGCAAAAACATTATTAAAAAATAACTATTATAATAACACCAGTTGCATTTTGATAACCAAGAGAAATGTAACAGTCCAATGCTTTTCTAACCACCAGAAAAACAGATACCATCATGCATTTTGACTATGAGCATCATCATCGACAACCATAGATCCAATTGAAAACGACACAACAACAGAAAAAAATGAAAAGAAATAGAGATGTTTCGTAGGCATTACACGTAAAACGAAAAACAGATAGATCTCTCCAACTCTCCCCTTCTCCGACGTCCGCGGATCAAATCCCACTGACATTCAACTGGCTCTATATCCCCAAATAACAACAAGCATTCAACTCACAGTAGAACTTGGAAAGGAGATCTAGAAAAAAAGAAAGAGAGCCACCCACGCATAGGCTTTTATGATTTATCTCCTCTATTCGTCAAATCAAATCTAAAGCATAGATTCCTGGAGAACAACGACCCTTCTTGAGACACATAAATCTTGTGGGTCTGCAAATCGTTGCAAAGATCAATATAATTCGAATCCACTGGTAGAGTCGTAATACTGTCTCTCACATTGCCAGCTTCAACCCACCGGTATGACCTTTATTAGGTCGATTACTCTGTAAATGACTTTTAACGAAAGACGCGACATTCGTTGATAAGGTTTCACCCGATGACGCAGAGCGGAAGAGGAATGTTGCACAGACGTCACGAGAAAAATAGGGATTTTCCACAGGCGTCACAAGAAAAAGAGGAGTGTTGCACATACTAATAATGGTTAACAAAGAGCGAAATGGCAAGTTAGAAGGTTTTTCACCAAGTGACAGTAGTGGAAAGAGATTCGAGGGATGACTGAAAACAAGTTGGAGAAGATATCAAAAATCCGCCGAGGGAAATAGAAGCCACAACTCCTTTCAGCATCTGTTGATTGAAATGGTGATACGTCATAAGCGACGAGCTAATAATAGAGAAGCCACTCCTGCAAAATGGAAACATCCATTTGGTATCCGCGACAATGGTAACAGAAGGAGGAAGAAATATCTGTCTAACTAGAGTGGGAGTGACACGGATGTCATAGATCAACGACTTAAAACAATGACAACTGTGCCCAGAACGAACGGTAGAAAATGAAAATGTTGACGATGGTCTAGTGGAATTCTTCCAATATAACACCTTCGGTGTAATTATAATATATTAGTGGGCATTTTAGCATAATGAGATTTGATGAGATTCAGTGTAGACTAGAATTTGGTTAACAATGCGATTGTGTACCAACGCTGACATAACAATTTTCCAGGAACTTTTAAAGCACTAAAATTTTCGTGTAAAAAAAATTCATTAGCAAGTTCAAATTATTATCCATATAGTATTTCATTGCAATATTTCCAGGTTATGGAAACCAGCCTGGTAGTATAGTCATAATTGGAGACATACTATGAAGGAAACGATCAGAGATTTTCACATAATGGTCCCATGGTTTCCTTTTATTTTGGAACAATGATGCAGAGAACAATGTCAAGTTTTTTCCTCCGTGCCATGTGTTGTGTCTGATTTGTCTATTTTGGACAATAAAGTTACAAAGTTGAGGTTTTTCCTTGTGCTTTTGTGATTTGTCTAATTTGGAAAATAAGGGAAAGGATGGTACAAAATGGCATCTTAAATTTTTTATATATCCCATCTTTGCTTATTGTGTGATAATGAACCTCCACTATCTCTACCACTTTTTCTTTTAGCTTTTCAATCCTTATCCTTGTCCCATTTCCTGGTGTGATAATGAATGCAAATTTCAACTCATGATTTTTTATTTAGTAGTCCCATTATTATTTTATTTTTTTTCTTCAATCAAAATTCCTCATGAACCTAGAAAAGCTATAGAACAAGGGTAAGATAGAATACTTTTCCATTAAATGTTAACAAGGAGTGAAGAGTGCTTGCTCGTATCATAAATCCTTCTTCATTTTATTAGTCCTTGTTTTATGTGGTATAAGATTATTCTTTTGAGTTATTAGTTTCAGGTTATAATGAGTTTGATTCAAGTTTGGAAATTATTTTAAAGTTAAAAAAATAAAAAATTATTAAATATTATTTTTTTAATTTAAAATAATATATTTTAATTATTTTAAAAATTTATAAAAATAATTAATGATTTTTGTAATAAAAAAAGTATATTATATACATCAAATTTTATTAGAGGCATCTTAACTTGTTTTTATTACAAAAGATTTGAATGATATACTTTTCATGTTAGGTTTTACTTTAAAAAGATCTCTTAGAAAGCATACTAACTATTGCCATTAAATCACTCATAATAAATCTTTTATTTTCCCATGTATATTTATTGACTATTTTTACCTATGCTTCAATATTGTTTTTAGAGATTTTTTATTAAGGGGATGCCTAGATATTTCCTCTTCCTTGAATCTTCTATTTTTTGAGATCATTCATGAAAGATGTGGTTGTACCTAGGGAAAAAATGCTCTGAAGGGGATTCATTTGTAACTTTTTATGATCTTTATAGTGGGATTAAGGTCTTTTATGTAGAATTAGATTTCTATCTGATTTTTGGGGGTTATCATGTGCTTCTTGCATTCATGTATGCATAACCACAAGATCATAGAGGTTTGCAGTAACCCAAATCCAAAACTACAACATGGTATCCTTACACCATCATTAGTTTTCAGAGTTTGCAAAGAACAAATTATATATCATAGCAAAAATCTCTTGATATTATACATGAAAGTAGAGATATCATATATAAAATCATTTGGTCATTTACTTTATTATTGTCATCATAGATTAACTATCTATTATTCTACATTTCCCAAACAACTTTGTTCTGTAATTGGCTAGTCATTGACAATTATTTCAGTAAAAGTTGGAAATATTTAATACTCCTATGGAAACTACTTCAAAATACCAATCATTACAACTTAGTTTTTATCCTTGGCTAAAATTTCATGTAGCTAACATCATGAAACATGTGAATAGATTATTCATTGTATTGATTCTTAGTGATTAAGAGCATTATAACATCTAACAACTACACAACATAATTTTTTGAAGATTACGATATTTTGTTAACTACTAAATCCGTGCTAATAACAAAAAAATGCACTGAAGTAGAGAAAAAATTAATAAATGGTCATGTTGATCAATGTTTCTTCTCCATAAACATTGAAATTTATATAAACATAACAAGCACTAAAAATGCACTCATATTTCAACACTATCACATTTAAAAACAACCTATAACTTATGGAGTATCACACCAAGACTTACATATGGGCATGTATATATAAGCTAAGTACATCCAATCTTAAGAAAATTTACCTCTATTCAAAACTCCAACTATTCTGATATGTGTAACATATTATTAATATATGAATTCCATGATGTATTAATAATATAAGAACTAGAAATACTGATTGTCAAATAAAAATTAGTTTAAAATAATATATCCATAAATGATATTATTTGTGGGCATTCAAAAGCCCAATTCATCATGAAAAGTCATTGGAACTTAATTTTGAAAATTAATGAAAACAATATTTACACAAAATCTAATATGATAAAAAGTTGTATTGGACTTCTTTAATTTGAAATTGTTCTCTAGTATAGCATTAGAAATGTTCATCTATCATCTAAGGATCAGAGAAAAAATTTATAATTAGTTCTGTAAATTCTTGTCCAAGGGAATTTATTAATATTTGGATTTCCTTCTCTATGTGATGAGACTATGCTCTGAGTACATTCATATCTATCACAATCATTATTAATGAATGCTTATGATGGAAAAAATAATACTCATTTTTACTCCATGTGTGCATTGATCGATTGGTTTTTGTCATAGGTAATGTGAGGAAAATGGAGAGGAGGAGATGAACAATGATTAATTAAAATAGTTCTAAGTAGGATATGTTGACTTTGTAATAATTCTAAGTAGGATCAATTTTGATCCGAATGGAAAGTGACCTACACCCATGGTATTCATCCACCCATGGTATTTATCCACCCATGCACATTTCCTACTCATTTTAGTCTCAGCTACCTGTTCGAGTCAAGTGAAGCGTGTGTTGGATATTCATTCAATTTCTCTAGCTTTACCTTTTTGTTACCCATTCTTTGGTCCTAGCCATCGATTTTTCTTTGATCTAATTATTTGACAAAGGTTTCCTCCCTCAAGAGAAGGATATAAGAGGCGGGTTTAGAACCCATCCTTCTTGATTAGGTCATTTGATTACTGAATTGAAAGGATTCCAACTGTAATATTTGAATGATTATGACTTGGAGTCATGCGGAAGTTTTAAAGTGGAGTAATATAAGTCAAAAGGTATCCAACCTTTCCTTCCAGAATGAAAAGGTCCTCCCTCATTGAATAAATGTCTGGCTGACTTATCTAGCATGGGTTGGTGAGCAAGTAGCAAGAGAAAATGAAGCCATCCCGCCAAACGTGGATAAAAATCCTAAAAAGGCATACCTTACATTTGTTCTTATTTACTCTCAGCCAAATGACTGGAGCTTATAGCAAAGAGCTTCTAGCAATGAGAATCCCGGCTTTGGTATTGTCAGTGACATCTATCCATGGTATTCATTCACCTATTGTATGTATCCATCCATGGTATTCATCCACACATGGAATTTACCCATGGTATTGTAAATGACATCCACCCATGGTATTGTAAGTGATATTTTTCCATGGTATTCATTCACCCATGGTATTTACCCACCCATTGAATTTACTTGTGGTATTGTAACTAAAAAATTCTATAAGTGACAAGTCGCATCTTGTAAAATGACAGATTTTCCACCACCATGTGGCTTCTATAGTTATTCTATGCTTTAATAAAAAATATCGATGCAAAAATTTCAGAAGCAAATAGCATATCTGGATTCCTTGCGAAAACATAGTCAATTTCCAAAAAAAATCAGTCGAATCGAAGTCCAGATGAGAGTGATATCGCTGATTTAAAATCAACAGTGTTGCAGAAATTGTTCTGACGACAATTCATTGATGGCGACTCTCCTGTAGTTTTTTGTTGTTTTTACTGAAAACTTCATAGAAATATTGTATATCTGAGCTACCCTTGAAAAAGCACACTATTTCAAAAAAACAAGCAGTCGAATCAGAGTGTGGACGAGGGAGTTATCATTGATTTAAAATCAACTATTTTTTCAGAAATTTTGTGATGGCAAGACAATTGCAGCACAAATATGAGTTTCGAGAGTCTCCATATAGTGATTTCATGTACATGACAAGATGTAGAATGATCATACTATTTCCAAAAACAGGTTATAATAAATATTTTGAGTTATATTGACTAAGTTATGCCCATTTTAAATCTAGGGCAAAATTTAGAGTGAGGTCCCTTTGGAGACGTGTCCTCCCACCCCACTTTAGTAGGTACCTACTTCAAATTCATCAGTTTCAGCATAGCAGCATTTTTATTGGTTTTTTTAGACGTGCCCTCCAACCCCAGGTTATGTAGGCACTTGCTACTTCATCAACAATCAACATCACGGTTATGGGTCAGCAACACAAAATGTTTCTCATCGAAGTCCATTCGCTAGGCCACACACTGTTAGTATCATAGTTGGTCACAAGCATTACAAGGTATCTGTATCCTCGGATATTTGTTTGTCATGGTTATGGGTGTTGGGTGTGGAGCCTGATTATCTTGTTTACTTTGTATCGCAGCTTTGGACCCCTGTACCCTAAAAGGGGCGGCAACGCCGCCCGAAATTAATCGCTACCGTGGGGGGTCCAGGGGGGGGTGGCAGCGATTTTTGGAGCCCCCCCCTGGCGGGGGTTTGGGGGCAGCGCCCCCGAAGCTAAAAACAGATGTAAAATTTCCTTGTAAAAGTATAGTAATTTCTAGTCAATCTGGGCTGTTCATTAGGCAAATGATCTGACGGTAGAAGTTATGTTTAGATTAGGGTTTTTTGCCCTAGAAGGCAACCCCCTTGTATATATGAGGGTATTGTATTGCGGCTGTGTATTATGTGTGTATTCTCGGAGCGAGAAACAAAGAGGGAGACTGTGAGAGAGAATAGAGGATATTACAACGGATCTACTGTAGGTTTTGTCTCTTCATTTTTGCTGGATAATAGAAAGGAAGGACTGGCTGTTTGGGGTGGACGTAGCCCAAACTGGGTGAACCACGTATATCTGTGTCTCTCTGGTTTTATGTGTTTTGTGTGCTTGTATTTTCTGCATATTTTATGTGTTGCAATGCCCCATAATATATATTTTTCTAACACTGGGTCATCCACAAACCAATACTTCATCGAAGTGCATTTGCTACGCTGCACATTGTTAGCATCACAGTTGGTCACAATCATTACAAGGTATCTCTATCCTTAGGTCCTCGTTTGTCATGGTTATGGGTCATCCACAAACCCTTAGTTCATCAAAGTCCATTTGCTAGGCTGCACACTGTCATTATCACAATTGGTCACAAGCATTACAGGGTATCTTTATCCTCAAATCCTCTTTCATCACGGTTATGGTTTAGCCACACAAAACCATTTTCTTCAATGGCTTTTCATATTCAAAAAAGGCTTCTTGGGAGGGAACTTCACACAATGGGGACCATTTCTTCTTAAGGAGGGATGAATGATCTGAATGGAAAGTGGCCTACACCCATTGTATTCATCCAACCATGGTATTTGTCCTCCCATGGTATTGTATGTGACAACTATCTATGGTATGGCATTTATCTTGAGTGTCTTTGAAATTCTCAAAGTACCTTAAATTTATGCTTTGTCATAGATTACATATTTATAAGAAATTTACCTTGTTAATACTATTTTAGGATAATAATTTATACTAGGTTATAAAAATATATACTTTTATAACTAACTAATATTTTTTACATTAAAATTTGGTTATTTTTATAACTAATTTACATATTATTTTATGATGAAAACTTTGGATTTTAAAATACATATTTTATAGTCGATTTACATCAATTTTTTAAATTTTTTTAACTTAAAATTTAATTAAACTCTAAATTTTATTAGTTTATTCGAATTGCTTTGTAAAGAATATGTATTTTTGTTTTAAGTTATTAGCATGATATTGTTAAGTAAATTTGATTTGATAATTGAGTTAAATTTATTAAGTTGGTATTGGTGGTTGTGATATTGATATTGAACTCATAATATTACAGGTATTTAAAGCTTTTAAGAGACTTGACCATTCTTTATTGTAAAGTGGTAGAGTTGGGATAAGGTTTAAATGGTTGGGTCAAGGTGTTGGAAAATATGGCTAGTTGATTTTAAGATATAATAGATTTATTGTTGGTTGGTCAATTTAATTATTAACAATTGGAATGAGCCAAATGAAGAGCGTAAAAGGTGAAATTGCTATTTGGTGAAGAAAGAACTATAGTGTTTGGTCAAGTTGCTAACTGGCCAAGAGTAGTGCATGGATGTCCTATATAGAGATGGTATGAGATGTAGAGGTAAAGTCCAAAGGCAACATATATGAAACCAAATCAAGATATTGTTTCCAATCTAAGGGCATGAGAAGGTGTGTGGAAATGAGAAAATGACAAAATATGTGCCATGGTAGCAACATCGAAAAATGAAAAGTTTAGTTTCAAGATGAAAATTTGTAAGCTACATGTAAATGGTCAATTGGTTAAACCTAGGTGATGGAGGAGAGCATATGAGTTTTAAAGATTGAATCTTCAAACTTAAATTTAAAGTGGGATTTTCAGACAAGAGTCAAAGTTATTAGGTTGAGAATGGTGATTAAGGCATTGACATTGAATCCATGATATTACATGCACTTAAAAGCCTTCAAAAGATTTAGGTAATTCTCTATTATAAAGTGTTAGGAGTTGAAAAAAAAAAGATTAATATTGATTACCTTAAATATTTGTTTAAGTCAAAAAAAATATTTATTTCTAAATTACAAATAGATATCTGTTTAAATCAAAAACAAATATTTAGTTATAAATTACAAAATAGTAAATTTATTTCTTTGTAATTTTGTTCCATTTAAACGTTTTCAAGATATATCATATAATCCTATATAGTTACCTTTTATTTATTTTTCTTTGCCAATTGATTAAATCATTAACAACTATGTATTAATAGATTAATCATTTTCATTAATTTTTGTTTGCTAATAGATTAAATCATTAACAACTATGTATTAATAGAGTAATTATTTTCATTAATTGATACTTAAAATCCGACCTTTCACAGAGGTTGCTGCATGAGCCTTTCAAAACCATTCGAGTAGAGGTCACTGCATGAGGCTATAAAACCCATTTGAGTAAAAATTACAAGAGTTTGACACCACATCAAATACGATAACTGTCTCAAAGTTTTCCGATCTAACTAATCGCATATTTCCCAATATAGCAAATTTTTTCTTGTGGAATTAGTGAACGTAAATGTTCAGCAAATATAATTTTACCAAAATTACCAAATATTCTTGTAGCCAAGCCAATGGTTTAATATTTCTGACAAAATTAGAATAAAAATTTACAGTAACAAAAATGAAAATAGGAGAAGTTCAGCAAATATAATTTTACCAAAATTACCAAATATTCTTGTAGCCAAGCCAATGGTTTAATTTTTCTGACAAAATTAGAAAAAAAAATTGCAGTAACAAAAATGAAAATAGGAGAAGCGCAGATGGTTTTTCCAATCAAATATACATTTTATGATAAACTTTTTCTTGGGGCCAACCACAACCATTACATTTTCATTTATTCTGCGTGTAAAATTTAGGTTGGATGACTTCACCATATACACATCACTGCTAGCTGAGGTATGCGACAGAGACAGAGGTAGAGGGGGATTTCTTAGGAAGTCGAAATAGTTTCCTTAAAAATCCCAACTTCTTGGGCAGTGCATTTTCTGATGTGTGAGGTGCTGATGTGTGAGGTAGAGGAACTGAATTATAGATCTTGCATATTTGGTGGCTTTCTGGCAGAGAATGGCTAGTGATACTATTCCCTGCAAGATCGAGGATTGGCTGCTTCTTTTAGAGAACTACCAGTGATAAAATTCCAAAGATTCGTTGGGGGAGGTGCAGAAAGTGCATTGTGAATATCGTCTGGTGGAGGGCATGAAATATTACAAAGGTCTTTCATTTCCCCAATTCCCTTCACGTCGCTTGCATAACTGGACTGTCGCTCTCTCATCGGAACTGGGTGGGGTCCACCTAAAGCCGAAAAAGCTCGGATGGTTGCCGGAGGGGTAGTACCGGAGCTGTCAAATCAATCTCCAATTTGTAGAACAAAAGATTCCTCCCTATTTAATTTATTAATAAAAATATATTATAATTAATAAATGAAATGACATTTTTCCACGGGATTTTTTTGGTTAAATTTTGCTCAAAATCCTATAGAGATGTTTAAGAATCATAATTTTAAGTTGTTCAATCTGTAAAGTGCTTCAAAAACTTTTCAAGAAATTAAATCCATTTTAAACAAAAAGAAATCATAATCTTACTAAAAATTACATTACCAAATTCAACCCAAAAAACCATTTGCATAGTTTCTATTAATAAATTATAACTACTTAACTGTTATTTACACTTAAAATTATATAATATTATATATAGTTTAGCCATAGATGCATCACTCACTCGTAGTTGTTCATTGCATTTTGAGCGTATTATGCATATAATGCCTTTGATTTTAACCCTAATTGTGAAGTCATTCTATTTATGAACTAGTGATATTAAACTATTTTAACAAAAATACTGTTAAAATTGTACAGTGCTTAACTTTTTTTGGGTCTACATTATTGCATAGTTGCGAAGTTTGTGTTCCATTATTTGAAAAGACATATTAGTTTTTGTTGGCTATCGCCCTCGGAGCCTGTCTCTTTATGCGAAAGATGATTCGATAAATATTTTCAGGTTGAAGTGACACAAAGTTCAGAGTGGAATTAAAAGAACTTCAAATAAAAAAATAGTGAATTTCTTAGTAATACAAATAAAAAAATAAAAGGGGAGGCAACCCTTACGCCAGATTCGAACGTATAGTGGGTAAATTCACCCAGTTCGATTCCAGCGTTTGGGTTCACCTCCATTTCAAAATTGTTATAGTGAAGGATTCGGGAAACTCGTTTCTTTTAACACAGGAAAACTAACGAACAAAGTCACAAAATCCAGAGAATTCTTGTACAATTCAATTTCCATACACATAGATGAAGAAAAATTACATGGTAATCATAGAGGCATAGAGATTATGCAATTTCAAGTCATACAACAAGATAAGAGGAATAATTAATATTTCATGCATAAGCTATTGGTATAAGGAGTAGTAGCAGAACAAAAAAACTGTAGTATTTTATAAAAAATATATATATATTAGCAACCAAAAAATTATGTTCAAAGTCTTCATGACTCTGAAAAACCCGTTTTGAGGTACACAATCACCCTTTTTATATAAAGTCAATATTTACAAAAAAATAATTACAAGAAGGCACCCTGGCCATTTGGGCATAAACGCAGAAAATACACGATACAATCCCCATCAGTAGAAATTCAAATGAGTGAAGGCACAGAGGTCCTTATCCAACGCAGGAAAACATGACGAGATAGGTGGAATACCAACATGGAAAAATGGGTAGCCTGTAAGAACTTTCAAACTGAAGAAAGAAAAAGCTAACACAAGCCCATAATTACAGAGGCAAACCTGTAGGAGAAGGCATCAAGAAAACATGAGTTAGTCGAATGACAAAAATACCATCAAGCGCAATACAAATTTCAGCGTAATGATTACAAGAGGAGGGCATGAAAGATCCGTTGGGGGAGGTGCAGAAAGTGCATTGTGAATATCGTCTGGTGGAGGGCATGAAATATTACAAAGGTCTCTCATTTCTCCAATGCCCTTCATGTCGCTTGCATCACTGGACTGTCGCTCTCTCATCGCCATTTCTCTCTGCACAATCACACCCAGCCTCCCGCTGCTGCCTCCAATACGATGCCACTTCGCCTGCTCAACTTGATCTGCAGTGTCACATGACGCGTTGTTTCTTAATGGTTGAGCAAGAATCCTCTCAGTGGGCACCTTGTTGTTGTGAAGGCATGTGTATCTCCCTCATTATTCATGAACTCCACAAAACCACTCCTGCTATTTCTCTTGAATAGGGTAACCATGCCTATATTCAAATTTCAAATTCGAATAATAGCCCGTCACTGATTCAAATTAGAAATTGAATTGGATGGATCCATGTCGATACATGGATGACATATCGGAGTGAGGAAACAGAGGTTGGAAAACGTGGGAGCTGGTGACGGAGCGTAGCGAAGGCCATGATGGACATGACGGAAGGAAGTTTTCTGTCGTCAGCGTTAACGCCATCAGAACTGGCTGGGGTCCACCTGAAGCCGAAAAAGCTCGGATGGTTGTCGGAGGGGCAGTACCGGCGCTATCAAACAATCTCCCTTACAGAGGAGTATTTTGTTCTACGAATCAGAGATTGATTTGACAGCTTCGGTACTGCCCCTCTGGCGACCATTCGAGCTTTTTCGGCTTCAGGTGGACCCCACCGAGTTCTGATGGCATTAACGCTGATGGTAGAAAACCTCCTTTTTTCATGTCCATCACGGCCTTCGCTCCGCTCCATCACCGGCTCCCACGTTTTCTGACCTTCGTTTTCTCACTCCCATATGTCATCCATGTATCGACATGGATCCATCCAATTCAATTTCAAATTTGAATCAGTGGCGGGCTATTATTCGAATTTGAAATTTCAATATAGGCATGGTTTACCCCATTCAAAAGCAATAGCAGGAGTGGTTTCATGGAGTTCATGAACAATGAGGGAGATACACGTGCCTTAAAAACAATAGGGTGCCCACTGTGAGGATTCTTGCTCAACCATTAAGAAACAGCGCGTCATGTGACACTGCAGATTAAGTTGAGGAGGCAAAGTGGCATCATATTAGAGGCAACAGCGGGAGGCTGGGTGCGACTGTGCAGAGAGCAATGGCGATGAGAGAGCGGCAGTCCAGTGATGCGGGTGACGTGAAGGGCATTGGGGAAATGAGAGACCTCTGTAATATTTCATGCCCTCCACCAGACGATATTCACAATGCACTTTCTGCACCTCCCCCAACGGATCTTTCATGCCCTCCTCTTGTAATCATTTCGCTGAAATTTCTATTGTGCTTGATGGTCTTTTTATCATTCGGCTAACTTGTGTTTTCTTGATGCCTTCTCCTACAGGTTTGCCTCTGTAATTATGGGCCTGTGTTAGCTTTTTATTTCTTCAGTTTGAAAGTTATTACAGGCTACCCACTCTTCCATGTTGGTATTCCACCTATCTTGTCATGTTTTCCTGCGTCGGATAAGGACCTCTGTGCCTCCACTCATTTTAATTTCTACTGATGGGGATTATATCTTGTATTTTCTGTGTTTATGCCCAAATGGCCAGGGTGCATTCTTGTAATTATTTTTTTGTAAATCTTGACTTTATATAACAAGGGTGATTATGTACCTCAAAACAGGTTTTTCGGTCTCATGAAGACTTTGAACATAATTTTTTGGTTGCTATTATATATTATTTTTATAAAATACTGCAGTTCTTTTGTTTTGCTACTGCTCCTTATACCAATAGCTTATGCATGAAATATGAATTATTCCTCTTATCTTGTTGTATGACTTGAAATTGCATAATCTCTATGCCTCTGTGATTACCATGTAATTTTTCTTCATCTATGTGTATCGAAATTGAATTGTACAGGAATTCTCTGCATTTTGTGACTTTGTTCGTTAGTTTTCTTGTGTTAAAAGAAACGAGTTTCAGAATCCTTCACTGTAACAATTTCAAAATGGAGGTGAACCCAAAAGCTAGAATCGAACTAGGTGAATTTACCCACTGTATGTTCAAATCTGGCGTAAGGCTTGCCTCCCTTTTTATTTTTTTATTTGTATTACTTAGAAATTCACTATTTTTTTATTTATTTGAAGTTCTTTTAATTCCACTCTGAAATTTGTGTCACTTCAACCTGAAAATATTTATGGAATCATCTTTCGCATAAAGAGACAAGCTCCCAGGGCGACAACCAACAAAAAATAATATGGCTTTTCAAATAATGGAACGCAAACTTCGCAACTATGCAATAATGTAGACCCAAAAAAATTTAAGCACTGCACAATTTTAACATTATTTTTGTTAAAATAGTTTAATATCACTAACATAAATAGAATGACTTCACAATTAGGGTTAAAATCAAATGGTTAGGGGGTTTCTAGGCTATTAGGTTTTTCATGGTTAGGGGGTTGGGAATGAATTCACTGAAGGAAGTTTTCTACCGTTGGTGTTAACGCCATCGAAAATGGGTGGGGTCCACCTGAAGCCGAAAAATCTCGGATGGTCACCATTGCGGCAGTACCGGATATGTCAAATCAATCTCCGATTCGTAGAACAAAAGACTCCTCCATTATATATCATGGATTGATATTTATGTGCGGGACCGGATGGCTCTGTCAATTATCGAACGATCTAAGAAGCAGTGGTACAAAGTAATAAGAAAGACATCATCTACGTGAAGGCAGGTGTTTACAAGGAGATTGTTCATTGGTGACGGAAAGGATCAAACCATGGTCACTGGAAGCAAGAACGTCCATCACTGTTCAACTATGTCTAGTTATGCAACTTTTAGTAAGAGTAGAAAACAAAATGCTCTTCTCATTTATATTTGTTAAGATATTTTCCTCTATCGGTTGGTATTATTGAAAGCCTACTCCATCCTTACTTTAAGCGAAGTCACCATTTAATATAGGAAGGTTAAAATCCTTTAGTCTTGTTTATTTTAACACTAATAAAAAATGTAAACTTTAAATCAGTTACTGAATAATAAATTAAAAAAAATTATTATTATTATTTTACTATATACAATTTTAATTAATTTGATTAAATTATAATAAAATAAAATAATATTATTTTTTAAATTAACTAAACAAGTTTAGTAAAATTTTAAATTACAATAAGATATAATATTATTAATTTTAAAATTTTAGAAAAAATAAAATAACTTATATCTTTATAAAATTTATAATACTTTTCTTATCTCATTTCATAATATATATTTAAATTAGTATATTTTTATTATTTTATAAGTCTTATAAATATTGTTTAGTTAGACAATTAGTTAGGTTTTAATTTTAGTTATAGATATAAATATTATATGTGTGAGAAAAAAATAAAAAATAATTTTAATGGTAGAAATAAAAATAAAATGTTAAAGAATTTTAATTAAGAGAATTTTGACATTTTAAGTAAGTAAAATGATAGTGATCCAAGAAAAAATTCATTTCTTATATTTTTAGGGTGTAGTAAGCTATATAACTTTTAATAAATATTAATCATCATCATTAATAAATTAACAATTAGGGCACACTAATAAACATCAATTCATAAGCATTAAAGGTCTTTATAATATATCTTATATTGTTAAAATTAAGAAAAAACAATAGAACTAACTAAATTATACTTTTATTATTATTATTATAAAAATATATTATATAAGTTAAACATTTTAAAAGCATATGAACAAAATTCTTATCCATGGAGATTTACTTTGAGATGATCATAGACATTCCTAAAATGTAAATACATTTTGTTACCATATCATGACTTATCAATAATGCATGCTCAAAAAACCATAAATCATTTTATATAGCACTTAATTATATAATTTTTTTAACTAATCAAATTAATTAAAATAGAAAAAAACCATACCTATTTTTTAGAATAAATCTCAAACCTCTCTATATATGTAAATATAAATTACTAATAATTTTCTAAAACATTCTATAAAATTTAAATAATTAAATTAAAATTCTAAAAAATTAATTCCAAAATCAACATATCTATGACAATCAAATAAATATTTCTATTACTTATTATTATTAAAAGTATAAATTAATTTATTATTGTTTATAAATATAAATACATATTTGGTTTTCAACATGAAAAAAGCTTTTTATATATTTATGTACCAACACAATGTTCAAAAAAAATTTAAAATATTTCTAAGTAATACATTCATCTAAACTATACAATATTGTCTACTTAGCCCATAACATTCACATTATCAATGTCAAAAATATAAATTCCCTTCCAAAAAACAATATCTGAATCATATTTTTTTTCTGACAATTGGTCTTCACTTTTCTTGGACTAGTTCATATCAATTGTTGTCAGACGCGGCTGTCAGCTCCCAAAAAAGTGATTGGAAGTGGCTGTATTCGAGAACGACCCCAGTACACCAGGTCTTATATATGCTTCCACCCAAATTACAATAAACTGTGTAATCGCCAAAAGTGTCACCTGTTACAAAATACATATAACATTGCTGTTGCAACGTTCCACCCTGGATTGTTATTCCAGATGAACATTAGTTAAAAAGAAATACATACATAAACCAAAAGATATAGTCAGAATAATATAAACACATATTTTTATTACTTATTATTATTATTAAAAATATAAATTGATTTATTATTTATAAACTTATTTATGAAAAAATAAAAAAATTTAATTGGATATGATTTATTTTTATTTTATAATTAAATTATTATATTTCAAAGCAATATTTTTTTATTTAAATATATTATGACTTATAAGAATTAGTTTAATTGATGAGTTTTAGTTGTTAAAACATCTTGTTAATGGGAGACCATGAACACCTTTGAGGTTAGGTTCTATTAATGAGTCTTGGTAAGTAATTCTTTCAAATAGATTTGCCCATGATCTTTTGTCACATAAAAATATTTAAATATATTATTATCAAATTTTAAAAAATTATTAACTTATAAAATTAGATGTATTAAAGAGGGTAAAAAAGTTCTAAAATTGATTAAATTTATTTTTAATATATATATATATATATATATATATATATATTTCTTTTATTTATTATGAATTATACTCTTTATATAGATTAAAAGACTAACGAATGTCTACAAGGTGTTAATTTTCTAGTGTAATCAAGACTAGTATAGATTTTCACAATTGGTAACTACTTCTAATGATATAATCATTTTCTTATAGCATTCCAATCATTAAGAAGTTATACATGAGAAACTTCAACCATTCATTTTCATCGATAGAGAAATAGAGGTCATAATGAAGAGTAAAATAAGAGACAACAATCACTAGAAATTAGGTTCACAGCCAGGAAAATGTAACATGCATCAATACTTACCATAAAAAAAATTTACATAGGCATATTTACAATTAATTCCATAGTTTAATACTATTTTACTATCTATATTGTTCATGCCTTCCAACTATACAACAATCATTTGACACAACTTTCCTACGGATTACACCTGTATATCAATCAAATTTTGAAATAATTCTATGCAATCCATTAAGTTACACATTATCAACGTTTATAACATTTGAGATTTAGTCCTTACGGAGTTATCATATCAACCTTTAAGTCGGCCTTCAATCAATCTAATATACACGAATAAAATACAATCTCCACAGTACTGGTAACGTAAACTCTGCACGGTAATATCTGAAATGATAGTGGCCATTAAATTTCAGTTGTTGGACTTTTATTGTTGTCTTTGCTGTCAAGAATTTAACTGAGGACAAGTGGTGATACCTCCACCCTCGATCTATTCTCCAGAGATCTAACTGTGGTAGGAGATTAGGGTTGAGGAATGACCTTTCCTCTCATAACTTCTCACATAGATTTTTTTGTTCATTTCGTCTGTTTCACTGCTGGGCTCTCTGCCTCTGTGATAAGTCTGCAGGCTTCTAGGAATTGAATTTTACGCATCCTTCCTCAACAAACCAGGTGAACCGTTGGCCTCCCTTGCCTTTTTAGCTTAAGTCTTTGCAGTTTCCTTGCACAAGTATTTCCTGGGGTTTATTTTTTTCATTCTACCAGTAACTTATCAATTTTAGTTCTCTTCCAGTTGTTTGCTCTTGTAGTTTAGAGAGTTATGGTTTTTTTTCTAAAAAGGCAAGGGAGAAAATCATAAAGATAATGGAAATAATGTTGCTAAAAATATTTTCTTTGACAAGAAAATATTTTACTCTAATAAAGATAGTAATAGCACATCCGATGACCCAGAAAATTCATATTCATATTCTAATAGTCACTATCAAGTACTTACTTCTCTTAAAGATCTGTCAATAAATAAATCAGATAGTTGTGAGGTAAGTGATTCAATGAAATCTCTAAAGGAGAATGATAAACTCGGGAATGCTAACAAAGAATTGGGATCAAAAGGAAACAATACGATAGTGGAAATAAACATGTTAAATATGGAATTATAAGCAACTAATATAAGAGCATAAAACATAAGAAAACAACTTCAAGAAAAGTAAAAGCATTGTGAAACATTAGAATTTCAAATTATGACTCTAAAGGAAGATTATGAGAAGATCAGCAAATGGGAAAGGAATCTGTGTCTCTAGAGAATATTATTAATGAAAAATTCTCTCCTTTGTTAAAGATTGGCAATGGGGTATGATCATGCACATTGTGATGGAAATGACTTGTATAGTGTTGTGAAAGCGAAAACTCAATAAAATCACAGATATGTAAGAAAATATCCTAGATCAAGGTTAAGAGAAATCACTAGGAAAAAATGATGGTTTTATGGATATTGTTTCTCTTGTAACTCATTTGGGCACAAGACCACTCATTGCAGGTCAAGTATGCAGAACTGAACCAGGAGATGGGATAAGTTATAACACATAATTAGCAATTGCAAGCATATCTGGAGGAAGAAGGAACATTAGTCAGAAACGTAGGGAAGATTGACCCTACTTTAGTGTTGGGAAAAATACTGAGAGGGGGGGGGGGGGGGGGGGGGTGAATCAGTATTTACTGCATAATCAAATCTTTTTATTTTTTCATTCCTTAAAACCCATACGCTACTTTACTTCAGTAAACTAGCGTATATACGCGGATCCCCTTTATGAAACTAGCGTATACACAGAGATTTAGAGATGTCATTAAATCTTCACTTAAACCATTCCATCATTTATTCATCAGATATTCAATAAGCAGTAAACAGGTGCAGTAAGAACAGAATAAACCATCACACAAAGCATCACACATGAACACCAGGATTTTTAGGTGGAAACCTAAATCGGGAGAAAACCACCGCTGCAGTTGCTCAGCCTTCAATATTTTATTATAGAGAAAACATCTTACAACATATGTGTCACAGACACCAGCACGGCAGCACCCACCGCGCTCGCTACTGAAATGTACCTCTCCTCGGAAGGGAGCTCCAACCCCTAACCGTTTACCAAACTCCTCCCCCCCGGAAGGGAGCGCCACCCCCCGATTTCACGAAATTTCACCGGGAACGCAATGCGACTCCTCGACCGAAGGCTGTGACCCTAATTTATGGACCACGTTTCATCAATTTTCACACTGGATCCAACCAACTTCAACAGAACACAATTTTCAGGCCACCTTTCATCATATTTTCATACTGGACCCTTTCCATAATTTTAATCACAATCATACATCACCAACAGATACATATCAATACAGATCAGATAGCAGAAACACAGCAGAACAGATCAGATATTTCATACCCCTTGCTTTAGCAAACCCTAGTTTGCATACGCGCTTTTACTTCACTGATGTCGCGTATATACGCGCTTCCGTCCACACAAACCAACGTATACCACAGTGTATATTTTATTGCGCATACGCGCTTTCTCTTCGCTGAAGCCGCGTATATACGCGCTTCCTCCGCGGCGAAGTAGCGTATAGATCTTCAATCATTACAGAGCAGCATACTTCATCAGATCAGATGTTCAATTCAGATTTACCCTTTTACTTCAGACAGATGCTCGCCTAGATGTTCGCCTCATCATAGATCTAGGCCTTCCATAAGCAGATCTAGTAGATACAAGTGCATTTCAGATCTAGATCCCCTTCTTCATCATTGGTGCATCATACATTCAGATTTATCTTCAAGTGTAACCCTTTCCATTTAGATCTACTTCAGAGAGAAGTATTCATTCAAGCTCAGACATCTTGCACCCACACTCATGATTTGCACAATGAATTTCTTCTCCTTATATAGGTTTATCCTTTTTCAATACCATGAGCCCCTTTTTCAATACCATGGACCAAAACAATCCCATAAGCCCAAAACTACCTGGACGGGGTCAATTAGGCGGATCATTACCCAATACAATGGGTCAATACCATGGTGGTTACCCTTGGTTTTGTACTTTTTTAGCGCTTTAGCCCATACGCGACTTGGCACGTTCTTTTCCGCGTGCATACGCGACTTCACCTAGGAATATCCGCGTATACAAAGAGACATACTCTTTTCATCATGCTTTGAGCACATTCTGAATTCTTTTCTTCATTGCCTTCTGCACACACTGTAGATACATCATATTTCCTTCATCAGGATGATATTCTCTCAAGCACAACTTCATCAAGTAAGTTGTCATCATCTTCATCAAGTGGGTTGCCTTTCAAGGACAACACTTAGCATCATATTGTCAACAAACATCATATCACATCAGATTTACATCATTTACTAAGTCCATCAAGTCAAGCATAACTTCATTAGGTGAATTGCCATCAAGGAAAACACATGTCAACAGTCAGATGTCTTCATCTTCATTCAGTGGGTTGCCATCAAGGACAACATCCTGCATCATATTTCCAACAATCTCCCCCTTTGGACTTGATGGCAACCATGATGGTGTTTGGTTACCACAACAGATGGATACATTAAGAATACAATGACACCATGTCACTCTCCCTATTTTTTCATGTCACTCTCTCCATTTTTGGCATCATTCAAACACCATGTCACTCTCCCCCTTTGACATCAAGGGCAAAGGGCACATCATTATCTTCATTCAAACACCATGTCACTCTCCCCCTTTGACATCAAGGGCAAAGGACAAAACCAGCATATCAAAACCAACACACTCTCCCCCTTTGACATCAAGGGCAACGGGTGGATCAAAACCAACACACTCACCCCCTTTTCTCCTCATGTAGAAGAAGCGTTCTGCAGATCTGATGTATACTGAAGTGACCAAGCTCCCCCTGAGTTCATGCTGAATCTTCAAACATATTTTCAATGAAGTACATGTCTCTATGAAGTTCCTATCACCAATGACTCATACTTACATCAAATATCCAACCAAGTGGATTTACATATGAGACTCAAGTACCCAACCAAGTGGGTTTACAAATTTGACTCCGCTACCCAACCAAGTGGGTTTACAAAAATGACTCAGCTACCCAACCAAGTGGGTTTACAAATTGACAAGTCCTTACATGACTGAATATTACAATTTTACAACATGGGTCTCAACAAGACCTTTTCATCAAAGTACAAATATGAATTTTTCATAAACAATACCAAAAGACCTCAAGAGAGATCATATATCAGAACCACCATAATGCCAACACTGAATTATACTCAGCAAAGCTAATGCTCCCCCTGAATCTGTGCAACCAAGCAATCTTTCCAAATGACTAAGGCTCCCCCTTAGTTTGTGCATCCTGAAAACTTCCACCAACAAATCATCAAGGCATCTTCATCAAAACATGAGAAAAAGAATTATGAGAACTGGAACACCACCAGAGATACCAAATAGTATCAGATATACCAAACAGCACTGCAGCTGTGCTAAAGAGAGCTGAACCAACCAAAAATTGTCAGCAATTAGTCATACGCGGTTTTCTGTGCAGGAACTAGCGTATATACGCGACTGTGTTTCAGGAAACCCGCGTATCCCAAGACATCTTCTAAATTTCAACCAGATCTGATTCTTTGTAAGGCAAAGACAGTGTTCAGCTTCTTTCTGAGACATTTGAGTGCTTCCCTGGACTACAGATAGATAGAATGGTGTAGTTGTGTCTTCAAGCGTCATCCAACGGTTGTGGCATCAGTACAATAGTATCCAAGCCTTCAGATTCTTTGCAGCATCAATACAATCTTTCCAAGAGAGATTATCATACCAACACAACATCTTCACATAGGTGTCAAGCAGTCATTCATGTGGTCCACCACCATCCTTCATCACCATGATCTCCAAGATCAAAGAATAAGCAGTCATATTGCCAACAATGCAATCATTAGTATTCAACCTGCTGCTCCCCCTAGACCAGTGCTCTTCCTTAGCTTGTGCAATCTGAAGCACCTCCAACAGCAAGTCATCAGCAACAATCTCTAATTTCTGAATTATAAGACTTTCATCTCAACAATGAATGCTCTTCATCACAAAGCAACCAGGCTTCATCCATAATCTTCAACACAACAACCCATGTATCATTTCATTATCATGAGTATAACTATAATGATGCTAACAGTGCAATCATCAGCAGTCAGACTGATGCTCCTCCTGGACCTCTGCTCCAGATCTTCAGCTATCAGATAAATTCTCTTATCATCAATGCATACGCGTCTGTGTCTGATGAAACTCGCGTGTATATGTGACTTTGGTTAATATAACCCGTGTATGGAAAGTGAAGCATATAAAAATTTCATCTTCCTTCATTTCCTCCTGAGCTTGTACCTCTTGTACCTGTCCTTTCCACATCAAATGCGCTGTAAGAAGTAAAACACAACCAGAATATTCAAAACAACCATGAGAGACATCATACATTGCTCCCCCTGTGACGATACATTACTAAATCTCATAATGTATCCCACAACATTCCTGCAGTCAATCAGAGAAGTCAACTTCAGAAGCGGATGACTGCAGTAGGGTCAGAATCCCTACGTTTCTGATTGGTCCTTGAATTGAGTGTTTTCTTCAAGAAAATCATTGTCTTCTAGAGCATCCACAAAAGTATCATTTTCTTCTCTAGATTGATTCTTATTCCATGCCTCCATCCTTTTCCAGACTTGTTTAAACTTTCTATTTGTGTGCTGGAAGTTATCCAATTTCTCATATCTGTTCAACCTGCATTCCTTTTCTACATGTCCATACTTGTTGCAAAAATAACATCTCATGTGTCCAGAGAAATAAGCATGAGTATTTCTAATCTTTCTCCTTTTACAATCAGCTGCTTTATGTCCATACTTGTTACATGAGAAACAATATCCCTTGAAGCTACCAGAGTACTTGTTTGTTTGTGGCTGAATTGTCCTGCTTCTGCAATTTGCTGCAACATGCCCATAGTTATGACATTTAAAACATTCAATGTTCTTGAATGAATTCCTTTGAGAATTCATGATTGTTGGTTGATTTTTTGACTCTTTCAACACTTCAGATTTTGCATTGATGTCCTTTGATTCTTTAGCACCTCCTTGTGAGCTAGATTCTCCTTTAACAGTTTCATGGAAACCAAGACCAAGTTTGATAGCAGGAGACCTTTGATTACTCACAATATTGTCCAAAATATTAGTACTATCATGAAACCTCAAAAGTTTAACCTTTTCTTCTAATTTACCTTTGAGAATGTTTACCTCAACCTCCAAGGCTTGACATTGTTTTGTCATGCTTTCTTCTTTCCTTCTTCCATCTTCAACTTGATCCTTCAGATTTAGAATCTCTTCTTTCAACCAATCTTCATTTCCTTCACATGTTTGTTGCAGCTCTTCATTCTTCTTATTTGATTTTTCCAGATCTTCTTTGAGAGAGATGATTTCTGCTTCAAGGCCTTCATTCTTCTTATTTGATTTGTCCAGGTCTTCTTTGAGGGAAATGATTTCTGCTTCAAGTCCTTCCTTTTCAAATGATTGTAGAGGTTCCTCATCTTTCTTACTTGATGTTTCTAGATCTACTTGCAGAGAGATGATTGCAGCTTCAAGTCCTTCATTCTTCTTGCTTGATTTTTCAAGATCTGCTTCTAGTTCTTTAATTTGATTGGATGCATAAGTATGAAACCTTTGATACTTGTCCATCTGTCCATTCAACATTTCTATTTGATCTTTCATTTGAGAGATCATCTCTTTGTTGATAGAATCTTTCTTATCAATTGCTCTTTGTTGTTCTTCATCTTTGATCTTGAGAGCTTTCTCTATTTCCAAAACACTACTTTCACAAACTTCATTATTGTTTGTACCACCAAGATCATGCAAAGGATGACCCCAATCACTATCCGATTCATCTTCTTCTATTTTCTGAGATATCTCCTTGCTTCGAGTAGCCTTCTTCTTTTTCTTCTTTGCCATGAGCACTTGTAGAGCTTCGTCAGAATCTGTGTCATCTTCTTCAATTTTTGCTATACATGATTTCTGAGGTATCTCCTTTCCTTGAGTAACCTTCTTCTTTTGCTTCTTTGCCATGAGCACTTTCAGATCATGGTCAGAATCTTCTTCATCTTCACTGGACACTTCATCATCATCTTCTTTTGCATAATAACTCTTTTTCTTTTCAAATTGTTTTCCTTTACCATGCTTTTCTCTATAAGGACCTTTAGCAGCATAGTGACCAACTTTTCCACACTCAAAGCATTTGAAGGGAATCTTACCTTTGAATCTTCCAGTACCTAGTTGGAGCTTTCTCACGAAATTTGCTTCTTCTTCATCGGATATATAGCTGGATTCTTTGACAACTTCCTTTTCTTTTCCTCTTGTAGATGCCTTAAAAGCAGCTTCTCTTATTTGAGAAGGACCTCCTTGTCTCATTTCAAAAGCAATCAGAGTACCATGTAATTGAACAATAGTAAGAGTTTGCAGATCTTGCCTTTCTTCAATAGCTGAAACTTTAGAGTCAAATTTTGAAGTCAAAGATCTTAAGACCTTTTCCACCAGAGTGTTATCAGATATGGTTTCACCCAAATTCCTCATCCGATTTACAATATCATCTAGACGAAGAAAGAAACTGGCAACACTTTCATCACTATGCATCTTCAAATTTTCATATTCAATTCTAAGAGTTTGGAGTTTTGTACTTTTTACCTTTGTGTCTCCTTCATAGCTTAGAATGATTTTGTCCCATATTTCTTTTGCTGAATGTAGCTGCATCACTTTAGAAAATTCTGATTCAGACATGCTTCCCAATAAGACATTCACTGCTTTGGCATTAATTTCATACTTCTTTCTTTCAGCTGCATCAGTAGGAATACTTGCCGGGTATTGATAACCTTCTTCCACGATTGCCCATACATCTGCACCAAGACTTTGCAGATATGCTTTTGTTCGTACCTTCCAGAATATCAGATTGTTTCCATTGAATAGAGGTGGCTTTATAGACATTACTCCTTCTTGACTTCCCATTGCGACGGATCTCCTTTAAGCGATCAAGCTTCTGCACAAGGACCTGCTCTGATACCAATTGTTGGGAAAAATACTGAGAGGGGGGGGTGAATCAGTATTTACTGCATAATCAAAACTTTTTACTTTTTCATTCCTTAAACCCCATACGCTACTTTCCTTCAGTAAACTAGCGTATATACGCGGATCCCCTTTATGAAACTAGCGTATACACAGAGATTTAGATGTCATTAAATCTTCACTTAAACCATTCCATCATTTATTCATCAGATATTCAATAAGCAGTAAACAGGTGCAGTAAGAACAGAATAAACCATCACACAAAGCATCACACATGAACACCAGGATTTTTAGGTGGAAACCCAAATCGGGAGAAACCCACCGCTGCAGTTGCTCAGCCTTCAATATTTTATTATAGAGAAAACATCTTACAACATATGTGCTGGCGCAGACTTGACCAGCACGCAGGCACCCACCTGCGCTCGTTTACCAGCCTCTCCCGGAAGGGAGCTCCAACCCCCTGACTCGTTTACCAGCCTCTCCTGGAAGGGAGCTACGACCCCCCGATCTCGTTTACCAGCCTCACCTGGAAGGGAGCTACGACCCCCTGACTGAAGGCTACAACCCTCAGCACCTCTATGGACCACGTTTCATCAATTTTCACACTGGATCCAACCAACTTCAATAGAACACAATTTTCAGGCCACCTTTCATCATATTTTCATACCGGACCCTTTCCATAATTTTAATCACAATCATACATCACCAACAGATACATATCAATACAGATCAGATAGCAGAAACACAGCAGAACAGATCAGATATTTCATACCCCTTGCTTCAGCAAACCCTAGTTTGAATACGCGCTTTTACTTCACTTATGTCGCGTATATACGCGCTTCCGTCCACACAAACCAGCGTATACCTCAGTGTATATTTCATTGCGCATACGCGCTTTTACTTCATAGAAGCCGCGTGTATACGCGCTTCAGCTGCGGCGAAGTAGCGTATAGATCTTCAATGATTACAGAGCTGCATACTTCATCAGATCAGATGTTCAATTCAGATTTACCCTTTTCACTTCAGACAAATGTTCGCCTAGATGTTCGCCTCATCACAGATCTAGGCCTTCCATAAGCAGATCTAGTAGATACAAGTGCATTTCAGATCTATATCCCCTTCTTCATCATTGGTGCATCATACATTCAGATTTATCTTCAAGTGTAACCCTTTCCATTCAGATCTACTTCAGAGAGAAGTATTCATTCAAGCTCAGACATCTTGCACCCACACTCATGATTTGCACAATGAATTTCTTCTCCTTATATAGGTTTATCCTTTTCAATACCACGAGCCCCCTTTTTCAATACCATGGGCCAAAACAATACCATGAGCCCAAAACTACCTGGACGGGGTCAACTAGGCGGATCATTACCCAATACAATGGGTCAATACCATGGTGATTACCCTTGGTTTTGCACTTTTTGAGCGCTTTAGCCCATACGCGACTTGGAACGTTTCTTTCCGCGTGCATACGCGACTTCACCTAGGAATATCCGCATATACAAAGAGACATACTCTTTTCATCATATTTTGAGCACATTCTGAATTCCTTTTTTCATTGCCTGTTGTACACACTGTAGATACATCATTTCTTCATCAGGAACATATTCTCTCAAGCACAACTTCATCAAGTAAGTTGTCATCATCTTCATCAAGTAGGTTGCCTTTCAAGGACAACACTCAGCATCATATTGTCAACAAACATCAGATTTACATCATTTACAAAGTCCATCAAGTTAAGCATAACTTCATCAGGTGGTTTGCCATCAAGGACAACACATGTCAATAGTCGCATGTCTTCATCTTCATTCAGTGGGTTGCCATCAAGGACAACATCCTGCATCATATTTCCAACATTTAGTTCATTATTTTTAAAGCTTACTTCTCATAGTGACTGCAGAAGTAATGTGAGGTACATGGCGTCATTAAGAGAAGAATATGATCATCAGGTCCTCGGGATCAATGATGTATAATCTCAGGGGGTGAAATACATATGTTGTCTTGATAATGATTCCAATGGTTGTTTTGATATTCATGTTTCTTATATTACTTACAGTGCATATGATGTAGTAACAATGAACAAAAACATACAATACAGGCTCAGGGGGAGTTGTGGTTATGAAATTTAGCATTTTATATTATACACATGGATATTATAAAGGACAGTCATGTATATACGTGAGTTATGATAGATTCAGTCGCGTATGTCTTCCTATGATGAAGAAATAATAGGAAAAACTCACGGAAATGCTATGGTATGCTTGAGACAATTATTATTTGGCTTTCTTTTTCTGATGTTGATGGTTACAGTATGTGGAAGCTACTTAGAAGTGGTATTGGCTAATTATGGTTTATGAGTTGCTACAATATGACATTGATGCATTGATGGATTTATTTATTGATGAATATGATTTGATGAACTAAATGATGAATGAGTTGATGTGATTAGATCTGATAGTGAAATTTTGGCATGGGTTCAGGGGGAGCATTGGCTATGCTTCTATTAATGCATTGTTGGAATTATGATCTATTTAGTATTCCTTGTTGCATAATGGTGTTCATGATAATTATATTGCTGATGCTTCTAAATTATTCTAAAGGCACACATGTTGCTAGAGTTTTGAATGATGACTATATGTTGTTGTTGTCATTATGCATAAGTTGCTTATGGTGAAATATGTATGATGCTTATATGTTGCTTGAAGAGATGCATATAAAATGTCAATAATGTTGTTGATCAAATTTAAGACACACACACACACACACACACACATATATATATATGATGATACATATGACATGGAAAGAGAATGTTGATCTTTTTGATATGAGATCAAGGAGATGGGTTGATTTCATAGTCATATGATTGGTTGATGATGATGATGAGTTCATACATATTGTAGAAAGGGATCTTATGATGAATACTTGAGTTGCATATTGGTGAAATGGCTTTTGGTGCAATAATTATTCTTGTATTAAGATAGTGGGCCAAGAGAATGATGTTGTTGCATGTTTCATGAAGACATGGTTATTGATATACTACTGCTACATATCTTGGATGATACTTGAAGACATGGCATAATTAGTAACATATTTATGATGTTGAAAAATGATGCTACATTGCCCTATCTTACTTTATGATTATATGCTCGGTTCTCACATAAAATTTAAACACGGAGATGACAACAGTGGTGGTTTTCTCCCACATTGGATTTCCTACTAAATATCTCGGTGTTCATGTGTGTTGATGTGTTGCTTATGTGTGATGGTTTATTCTATTTTTAATGCACATGGTTACTATTTTATTAATGTATAATGAAGTCTAATACATTGGTTCGAGTTAAACAGATGACGAATTAACTAAAAATTAAGTTAATTGGATATGCGCTACTTGTCTTCATTACAGTTGCATACATATGCATGTTCACCTCATAACGATAGCATACAGAAATATGAATAATTAATGGAAAATTTTAAGTGAGGTTTAAAATATTGATTCACCACCCCCGCCCCTCCCCCCACCCCCCCCAAGTTATTTTTCCCAACAAAAACATGGTTAATCCTTGTATGCGGAATTAAATTTTGCATCCAATGAGTGCTCCTGCTAAAAATTTGAGTAAAAACATAGCGAGATAAGTTGAAAATACAAGTTAAAAAAAAATCGTTTTACTTTTTTTATTTTTTAATGTTTTCACTTTTTTACTCCAAAAATGATGAATCATCCCCCATGGTTGACATCATCATATTGAATCCTATTGGTTCTTATGAAGTTGATTTTGGTCGTACATTTTTATTTTGATGCCAATTTTTTACCTCAAAAATTCCCTAATGAATTATTTTTCGTCTTTATTTCAAAATTCCAAATAGGAGTTGACTCATGTACAACACATTGACTGATGAAAATTTTTATTTTGACTCAATAAACCTAGATAAACCCTAAAAGCATGAAGAACATGCTTAACTAATGAAATAATAATAATAATAATAATTTAGTTTTCTTCCTTTTATTTTCTACATGAAAATACATATTGATACAAGTACAATGATAATTATGAAGGCTCGGCCTAGTTATAATTTTTAACTCTATTGCCAAGAGGTGGTTGTCATAAAATTTGTGCATGAGCTTGAATTTATGTCCCTATGTACGTATTCATTTATTGGTGCTTCACTCTTTATTTTTATCTTTTTTTCTTCTAAAATGAGTAATTATGTTTAAGCGTGTGTGGGGCAAGGCCAGGCTCTTAGGAGAACCTAGTCCAACCCATCTAAGACTGCCAAAAAAGTGGGCCTATGAACATTTTTTAACAACAAATTGGAAAGGTTTTGAAGTTTGGGCCTTCATGATGAGTGGTGGCTTTACCACATATTTGAGCTAAACTTGAAAGGGTCGGATAGGGTTGGACACTCATTGATGTAATATCTTTCATTAAAATAATGATAGTGCAAAGGCTTATGGGCCTGAACTTGGGCTAGTCCAATGTAGGTCGAAGATTTAAATAAAATATATGAGTATAATGTTGAGGCATGGGAGGGCCCTTGTGATAAAATGATTGAAAAATTAACATAGGTGTGATACTTTAAAAAATACGTGAAGATAGTTTATAAAGAAAAATGAATGAATTTCTTAGCGTGTGAGACTGGTAGTTTGGAGGTTCAGGGCCTTTGGAGTGTAGCATGTGGTTGATAAGCCCTAAGCTTGTATGTGAGCCAAGGGTTGAGCTATCTTGGAGGGGCCAGAGGCCCGAGAAGGTCTAAATGTGTGAAATTTTAGGAGTAGTTTGAGGCCCAAATATGGGCCCATGTCCGAACTAGTTTGGGGTTCAAGCTAGATTGGGTGGGGGTTTTAGGGTTCGTAGGCCCAAGGTGGTTGGAAGGCACATTTTCTCTATGGGCCTGAACTCTTGATTCTTCTTTATAACATGATTTCACTACAAAATTATTTAAGTGTTGAACATGTGGAGCACGTTGAAGAGGGGACGTGTGAGGTGCTACATGGGCACAGTAAAGACATGTTGGTGTGGCAAGGTGACATGGACAACCTGAGGTGGAATGGGGTTGCCACATCCTCATCACATGAGGGTCATGCTGCAATACTTAGGTTACATGGGAAGGGTGTATGGGCGAAATTTTAAATGGACATAACTTTTGATTTAGGAGTCATATTTTGATCAAATTTATATCGTCGAAAAGCTTTCAACAAGGCCGAACACAATGGTAGTATTTATTCTAAATTTGATAACGTCAAGAAAAGAGAAATTTTGTTACCCCATTTCCATGATGAGACTATGGAGGTCAGGTTAGATGAAAGTAGTGCCTTCCACTGCTTGAGAATAGTCCAAGGAGTGGGAGGTAGTGTTACAATTCACATATCAATACAACCAGCATATATCCATCTTAACTACGGATCTACCAAATGCTGAGAGGGATCAAATCTCTTTGCACTTTAAGAGAGGTTTGCATCTCAAGGCATTTGATCCCTCTCAACCCTTTGTATGCATTGCAACTAATATGTCATGAAAAAACATCAATAATTTACACTCACCTTATAATAATATTTAATATTCACATATCAATATAACATGCATATATCCATCTTAACACCATATCTATAGAGCACTTATTGGAACCAAATCTCTTTTCACTTTAAAAGAAGTTTGCATCTCAAGACATTTAATTACTCTAAACTCTTGAGAATTTTAAAGTGAAAATAGATCTAAATTAACTTAATTATTAACTATAATTATAAATATAATAATTATTATTATTTTATTTTATTGATAATTGTAATTATTTTTTTTTCTTCATTTTTATATAATTTGAATTAATCAAAATTTTCAACAATACAAAAATATTGATTTTCAAATTTTCATATTAAAAATTTTATTGAGTTTCAAATATTCTTTCTTTCTTTTGTGGTAGAGGGAGTTCTGTGAGGATGGTCCTGGGAGCCACGCTAAGTACATGTGGGCAACCGGGTAGTGTTGGTCTACTTGAAAACGAAACGAAAGTGTAAATGTAACCGATAAAAATACCACAAAGCTGAAAAGCAGACTGTTTGAATACAAATATATTATAATATATTAGTGGGCATTTTAGCATAATGAGATTTGATGAGATTCAGTGTAGACTAGAATTTGGTTAACAATGCGATTGTGTACCTACGCTGATATAACAATTTTCCAGGAACTTTTAAAGCACTAAACTTTTCGTGTAAAAAAAATTTGTTAGCAAGTTCAAATTATTATCCATATAGTATTTCATTGCAATATTTCCAGGTTATGGAAACCAGCCTGGCAGTATAGTCATAATTGGAGATTTTCACATAATGGTCCCATGGTTTCCTTTTATTTTGGAACAATGATGCAGAGAACAATGTCAAGTTTTTTCCTCCGTGCCATGTGTTGTGTCTGATTTGTCTATTTTGGACAATAAAGTTACAAAGGTTTGATGGTACAAAATGGCATCTTATTTTGTGATAATGAACCTCCACTATCTCTACCACTTTTTCTTTTAGCTTTTCAATCCTTATCCTTGTCCCCTTTCCTGGTGTGATAATGAATGAAAATTTCAACTCATGATTTTTTATTTAGTAGGCTCATTATTTTTTTTTTTCCTTCAATCAAATGTCCTCATGAACCTAGAAAAGGTGTAGAACAAGGGTAGGATAGAATACTTTTCCATTAAATGTTAACAAGGAGTGAAGAGTGCTTGCTCGTATCATAAATCCTTCTTCATTTTATTAGTCCTTGTTTTATGTGGTATAAGATTATTCTTTTGATTTATTAGTTTCAGGTTATAATGAGTTTGATTCAATTTTGGAAATTATTTTAAAATTAAAAAAATAAAAAATTATTAAATATTATTTTTTTAATTTAAAATAATATATTTTAATTATTTTAAAAATTTATAAAAATAATTAATGATTTTTGTAATAAAAAAAGTATATTATATATATCAAATTTTATTAGAGTCATCTCAACTTGTTTTTATTACAAAAGATTTGAATGATATACTTTTCATGTTAGGTTTTACTTTAAAATGATCTCTTAGAAAGCACACTAACTATTGCCATTAAATCATTCATAATAAATTTTTTATTTTTCCATGTATATTTATTGACTATTTTTATCTATGCTTCAATATTGTTTTTAGAGATTTTTTTATTAAGGGGATGCCTAGATATTTCCTCTTCCTTGAATCTTCTATTTTTTGAGATCATTCATGAAAGATGTGGTTGTACCTATGGAAAAAATGCTTTGAAGGGGATTCATTTGTAACTTTTTATGATCTTTATAGTGGGATTAAGGTCTTTTATGTAGAATGAGATTTCTATCTGATTTTTGGGGGTTATCATGTGCTTCTTGCATTCATGTATGCATAACCACAAGATCATAGAGGTTTGCAGTAACCCAAATCCAAAACTACAACATGGTATCCTTACACCATCATTAGTTTTCAGAGTTTGCAAAGAACAAATTATATATCATAGCAAAAATCTCTTGATATTATATATGAAAGTAGAGATGTCATATATAAAATCATTTGGTCATTTACTTTATTATTGTCATCATAGATTAACTATCTATTATTCTACATTTGCTAAACAACTTTGTTCCGTAATTAGCTAGTCATTGACAATTATTTCAATAAAAGCTGGAAATATTTAATACTCCTATGGAAACTACTTCAAAATACCAATCATTACAACTTAGTTTTTATCCTTGGCTCAAATGTCATGTAGCTAACATCATGAAACTTGTGAATAGATTATTCATTGTATTGATTCTTAGTGATTAAGAGCATTATAACATTTACAACTACACAACATAATTTTTTGAAGATTACGATAATTTGTTAACTACTAAATCTGCGCCAATAACAAAAAAATGCATTGAAGTAGAGAAAAAATTAATAAATGGTCATGTTGATCAATGTTTCTTCTCCATAAACATTGAAATTTATATAGACATAACAAGCACTAAAAATGCACTCATAATTCAACACTATCACATTTAAAAACAACCTATAACTTATGGAGTATCACACCAAGACTTACATATGGGCATGTATATATAAGCTATGTACATCCAATATTAAGAAAATTTACCTCTATTCAAAAATCCAACTATTCATATGTGTAACATATTATTAATTTATGAATTCCATGATGTTTTAATAATATAAGAACTAGAAATACTGATGGTGAAATAAAAATTAGTTTAAAATAATATATCCATAAATGATATTATTTGTGGGCATTCAAAAGCCCAATTCATCATGAAAAGTCATTGGAACTTAATTTTGAAAATTAATGAAAACAATATTTACACAAAATCTAATATGATAAAAAGTTGTATTGGACTTCTTTAATTTGAAATTTTTCTCTAGTATAGCATTAGAAATGTTCATCTATCATCTAAGGATCAGAGAAAACTTTTATAATTAGTTTTGTAAATTCTTGTCCAAGGGAATTTATTCATATTTGGATTTCCTTCTCTATGTGATGACACTATGCTCTGAGTACATTCATATCTATCACAATCATTCTTAATGAATGCTTATTATGGAAAAAATAATACTCATTGTTATCACATGTGTGCATTGATCGATTGGTTTTTTTCATAGGCAATGTGAGGCAAATGGAGAGGAGGAGATGACCAATGATTAATTAAAATAGTTCTAAGTAGGATATGTTGACTTTGTAATAATTCTAAGTAGGATCTATTTTGATCCGAATGGAGAGTGGCCTACACCATGGTATTAATCCACCCATGGTATTTCTCCACCCACACACATTTCCTACTCATTTCAGTCTCAGCTAAGCGTGTGTCGGATAATGAGTCAATTGCTCTAGCTTTACCTTTTTGTTACCCATTCTTTGGTCCTAGCCATCGAGTTTTCTTTGATCTAATTATTTGACGAAGGTTTCCTCCCTCGAGAGAAGGATATAAGAGGCGGGTTTAGAACCCATCCTTCCTAATTAGGTCATTTGATTACTCAATTGAAAGGATTCCAACTGTAATATTTGAATGATTACGACTTGGAGTCATGCAGAGGTTTTAAAGTGGAGTAATCTAAGTCAGAAGGTATCCAACCTTTCCTTCCGGAATGAAAAGGTCCTCCCTCATTGAATCGATGTCTGGCTGACTTATCTGGCATGGGTTCGTGAGCAAGTAGCGAGAGAAAATGAAGCCATCCCACCAAACATGGATAAAAATTCTAAAAAGGCATACCTTACATTTGTTCTTCCTTACTCTTGGCCAAATGACTAGAGATTATAGCAAAGAGCCTCTAGCAATGAGACTCCCGGCTTTGGTATTGTCAGTGACATCTATCCATGGTATTCATTCACCTATTTTATGTATCCATCCATGGTATTCATCCACACATGGAATTTACCCATGGTATTGTAAATGACATCCACCCATGGTATTCATCACCAACGGTATTTATCCACCCATGGTATTGTAAGTGATATTTTCCCATGGTATTCATTCACCCATGGTATTTACCCACCCATGGAATTTACCTGTGGTATTGTAACTAAAAAATTCTATAAGTGACAAGTCGCATCTTGTAAATGACAGATTGTCCAGCACAATGTAGCTTCAACAGTTATTCTATGTTTTAATAAAAAATATTGGTGCAAAAATTTTAGAAGAAAATAGCATATCTGGATTCCTTGCGAAAACATAGTCAATTTCAAAAAAAAAAATTAGTTGAATCGGAGTCCAGATGAGAGAGATATCACTGATTTAAAATCAGCAGTGTTGCAAAAATTGTTCTGACGACAATTCGTCGATGGCGACTCTCCTGTAATTTTTTGTTTTTTTTACTGAAAAATTCATAGAAATGTTGTATATCTGAGATACCCTTGAAAAAGCACACTATTTCAAAAAAATGATCGGTTGAATCGAAGTGTGGACGAGGGAGTTATCATTGATTTAAAATCAACTATTTTTTCTGAAATTTTGTGATGGCAAGACAATTGCAGTACAAATATGAGTTTCGAGAGTCTCCATATAGTGATTTCATATACATGAGAAGATGTATAATTATCATACTATTTCCAAAAACAGGTTATAATAAATATTTTGAGATTGACCGAGTTATGCCCATTTTAAATCTGGGGAAACAATTAGAGTGAGTTCCCTTTGGAGACGTGTCCTCCCACCCCAATTTAGTAGGCACCTACTTCACATTCATCAGTTTCAGCATAGCAACATTTTGATTGGTTTTTTTAGATGTTCCTTCCAACCCCAGGTTATGTAGGCACCTGCTACTTCATCAACAATTAGTATCACGGTTATGGGTCAGCAGCACAAAATGTTTCTCATCGAAGTCCATTCGCTAGGCCGCACACTATTAGTATCACAGTTGGTCACAAGCATTACAAGGTATCTGTATCCTCAGATATTCGTTTTTCATGGTTCTGGGTCATCCACAAACTAATACTTCATCGAAGTGCATTTGCTAGGCCGCACATTGTTAGCATCACAGTTGGTCACAAGCATTACAAGGTATCTCTATCCTCAGGTCTTCGTTTGTCATGGTTATGGGTCATCCACAAACTCTTAGTTCATCGAAGTCCATTTGCTAGGCTGCACACTGTCATTATCACAGTTGGTCACAAGCATTACATGGTATCTTTATCCTCAGATCTTCATTCATCACGGTTATGGTTTAGCCACACAAAACCATTTTCTTCAATGGCTCTTCATATTCAACAAAGGCTTCTCAGGAGGGAACTTCACACAATGGGGACCATTTCTTTTTAAGGAGGGATGAATGATCTGAATGGAAAGTGGGCTACACCCATTGTATTCATCCAACCATGGTATTTGTCCTCCCATGGTATTGTATGTGACAACTATCTATGGTATGGCATTTATCTTGAGTGTCTTTGAAATTCTCAAAGTACATTAAATTAATGCTTTGTCATAGATTACATATTTATAAGCAATTTACCTTGTTAATACTATTTTAGGATAATAATTAATACTAGGTTATAAAAATATATACTTTTATAACTAACTAATAGTATTTACATTAAAATTTGGTTATTTTTATAACTAATTTACATATTATTTTATGATGAAAACTCTGGATTTTAAAATACATATTCTATAATTGATTTACATCAATTTTTTAGATATTTTTTACTTAAAATTTAATTAAACTCTAAATTTTATTAATTTATTCGAATTTCTTTGTAAAGAATATGTATTTTTGTTTTAAGTTATTAGCATGTTATTATTAAGAAAATTTGATTTGATAATTGAGTTAAATTTCTTAAGTTGGTATTGGTGGCTGTGATATTGATATTGAACTCATAATATTACAGGCATTTAAAGATTTTAAGAGAGTTGACCATTCTCTATTGTAAAGTCGTAGAGTTGGGATAAGGTTTAAATGGTTGGGTCAAGGTGTTGGAAAATATGGCTAGTTGCTTTTAAGATATAATAGATTTATTGTTGGTTGGTTAATTTAATTATTAACAATTGGAATGAGCCAAATGAAGAGCGTAAAAGGTGAAATTGCTATTTGGTGAAGAAAGAACTATAGTGTTTGGTCAAGTTGCTAACCGGCCAAGAGTAGTGCATGAATGGCCTATATAGAGATGGTATGAGATGTAGAGGCAAAGTCCAAAGGCAACATATATGAAACCAAATCAAGATATTTTTTCCAATCTAAGGGCATGAGAATGTGTGTGGAAATGAGAAAATGACAAAATATGTGCCATGGTAGCAACATCAAAAAATGAAAAGTTTATTTTCAAGATGGAAATTTGTAAGCTACATATAAATGGTCAATTGGTTAAACCTAGGTGATGGAGGAGAGCATATGAGTTTTAAAGATTGGATCTTCAAACTTAAATTTAAAGTGGGATTGTCAGACAAGAATCAAATTTATTAGGTTGAGAATGGTAATTAAGACATTGACATTGAATCCATGATATTACATGCACTTAAAAAGCCTTTAAAAGATTTAGGTAATTCTCTATTATAAAGTGTTAGGAGTTGAACAAAAAGAGATTAATATTGATTACCCTAAATATCTGTTTAAGTCAAAAAAAATATTTATTTCTAAATTAGAAATATATATCTATTTAAATCAAAAACAAATATTTATTTCTAAATTATAAAATAATAAATTTATTTCTGTGTAATTTTGTTCCATTTAAACGTTTTCAAGCTAAATCATATATCTGTTTCTTCCCTATATAATTACCTTTTAATTATTTTTCTTTGCCAATTGATTAAATCATTAACAAAGATGTATTAATAGATTAATCATTTTCATTAATTTTTGTTTGCCAATAGATTAAATCATTAACAACTATGTATTAATAGAGTAATTATTTTCATTAATTGATACTTAAAATATGACCTTTCACAGAGGTTGCTGCATGAGCCTTTCAAAACCGTTCGAGTAGAGGTCGCTGCATGAGGCTGTCAAACCCATTCGAGTAAAAATGACAAGAGTTTGACACCACATAGAATACGATAACTATCTCAAAGTTTTCCGATCTAACTAATCGCAGATTTCCCAATACAATAAATTTTTTCTTGTAGAATGACTACTAAACATGAATGTTTAGCAAATACAATTTTACCAAAATTACCAAATATTCTTGCAGCCAAGCCAATGGTTTAATCTTTCTGAAAAAATTAGAATAAAAATTTGCAGTAACAAAAATGAAAATAGGAAAAGTGCAGCAAATATAATTTTACCAAAATTACCAATATTCTTGTAGCCAAGCCAATGGTTTAATCTTTCTAACAAAATTAGAATAAAAAATTGTAGTAACAAAAATGAAAATAGGAGAAGTGAAACAAATATAATTTTAGCAAAATTACCATCTTGTAGCCAAGCCAATGGTTTAATCTTTAACAAACTTAGAATACAAATTTGCAGTAACAAAAATGAAAATAGGAGAAGTGCAGCAAATATAATTTTACCAAAATTACCAAATATTCTTGTAGCCAAGCCAATGGTTTAATCTTTCTGACAAAATTAGAATAAAAATTTACAGTAACAAAAATGAAAATAGGAGAAGTGCAGCAAATACAATTTTACCAAAATTACCAAATATTCTTGTAGCCAAGCCAATGGTTTAATTTTTGTGACAAAATTAGAATAAAAATTTGCAGTAACAAAAATGAAAATAGGAGAAGCGAAAATGGTTTTTCCAATCAAATATACAATTTATGATAAACTTTTTCTTGGGGCCAACCACAACCATTACATTTTCATTCATTCTGCGTGTAAAATTTGGGTTGGATGACTTCACCATATACACATCACTGCTAGCTGAGGTATGCTACAGAGACAGAGGTAGAGGGGGATTTCTTACGAAGTCGAAATAGTTTCCTTAAAAATCCCAACTTCTTGGGCGGTGGATTTTCTGATGTGTGAGGTTGAGGAACTGAATTATATATCTTTCATATTTGGTGGCTTTGTGGCAAAGAACGACCAGTGATACTATTCCTTGCAAGATCCATAACTGGCTGCTTCTTCTTCTAGAGAACTACCAGTGATAATATTCCAAAGATTCGTTGGGGGAGGTGTATAAAGTTCATTTTGAATATCGTCTAGGAGAGTGCTCTCATTTCCCTAATGCCCTTCACGTCGCTTGCATAACTGGACTATCGCTCTCTCATCGGAACTGGGTGGGGTCCCCCTGAAGCTGAAAAAGCTCGGATGGTCGCCGGAGGGGCAGTACCAGAGCTGTCAAATCAATCTCCGATTTGTAGAATAAAAGACTCCTCCCTATTTAATTTATTAATAAAAATATATTCTAATTAATAAATGAAATGACATTTTTCCATGGGATTTTTTTGTTTAAATTTTGCTCAAAATCCTATAGAGATTTTTAAGAATCATAAGTTTAAGTTGTTCAATCTTTAAAGTACTTCAAAAAAATTTCAAGAAATTAAATCCATTTTAAACAAAAAGAAATCATAATCTTACTAAAAATTACATTACCAAATTCAACCCAAAAACCATTTGCATAGTTTCTATTAATAAATTATAACTGCTTAACTTTTATTTACACTTAAAATATAATATTATATATATTTTAGCCATAGATGCATCACTCACTCGTAGTTGGTCATTGCATTTTGAGCGTATTATGCATATAATACCTTTGATTTTAACCCTAATTGTGAAGTCATTCTATTTATGTTAGTGATATTAAACTATTTTAACAAAAATACTGTTAAAATTGTACAGTGCTTGAATTTTTTTGGGTCTACATTATTGCATAGTTGTGAAGTTTGCGTTCCATTATTTGAAAAGCTATATTATTTTTTGTTGGTTATCGCCCTGGGAACCTGTCTCTTTATGCGAAAGATGATTCGATATATATTTTCAGGTTGAAGCGAGAAAAAGTTCAGAGTGGAATTAAAAGAAGTTCAAATAAAAAAAAATAGTGAATTTCTAAGTAATACAAATGAAAAAATAAAAAGGGAGGCAACCCTTACGCCAGATTCGAACATACAATGGGTAAATTCACCCAGTTCGATTCCAGCGTTTGGGTTCACCTCCATTTCAAAATTGTTACAGTGAAGGATTCTGGAAACTCGTTTCTTTTAACATAGGAAAACTAATGAACAAAGTCACAAAATCCAGAGAATTCCTGTACAATTCAATTTCCATACACATAGATGAAGAAAAATTACACGGTAATCACAGAGCCATAGAGATTATGCAATTTCAAGTCATACAACAAGATAAGAGGAATAATTCATATTTCATGCATAAGCTATTGGTATAAGGAGCAGTAGCAGAACAAAATAACTATAGTATTTTATAAAAAAATATATATAATAGCGACCAAAAAATTATGTTCAAAGTCTTCATGAGACCGAAAAACCTGTTTTGAGGTACACAATCACCCTTGTTATATAAAGTCAAGATTTACAAAAAAAGAATTACAAGAAGGCACCCTGGCCATTTGGGCATAAACGCAGAAAATACAAGATACAATCCCCATCAGTAGAAATTCAAATGAGTGAAGGCACGAGGTCCTTATCCGATGCAGGAAAACATGACGAGATAGGTGGAATACCAACATGGAAGAGTGGGTAGCCTATAAGAACTTTCAAACTGAAGAAAGAAAAAGCTAACACAGGCCCATAATTACAGAGGCAAACCTGTAGGAGAAGGCATCAAGAAAACATGAGTTAGCCGAATGACAAAAATACCATCAAGCGCAATAGAAATTTCAACGAAATGATTACAAGAGGAGGGCATGAAAGATCCGTTGGGGGAGGTGCAGAAAGTGCATTGTGAATATCACATGGTGGATGGCATGAAATATTACAGAGGTCTCTCATTTTTCCAATGCCCTTCACGTCGCCCGCATCACTGGACTATCGCTCTCTCATTGCCATTGCTCTTTGCACAGTCGCACCCAACCTCTCGCTGTTGCCTCCAATATGATGCCACTTCGCCTCCTCAACTTGATCTGCAGTGTCACATGACGCGCGGTTTCTTAATGGTTGAGAAATAATCCTCTCAGTGGGCACCCTGTTGTTGTGAAGGCACGTGTATCTCCCTCATTGTTCATGAACTCCACGAAACCACTCCTGCTATTGCTCTTGAATGGGGTAACCATGCCTATATTCAAATTTCAAATTCGAATAATAGCCCGCCACTGATTCAAATTTGAAATTGAATTGGATGGATCCATGTCGATACATGGATGACATATGGGAGTGAGAAAACAGAGGTTGGATAACGTGGGAGCCGGTGACGGATCGGAGCGAAGGCCATGATGGACATGATGGAAGGAAGTTTTCTGCCATCATCGTTAACGCCATCGGAACTGGGTGGGGTCCACCTAAAGCCGAAAAAGCTCAGATGGTCATCGGAGGGGCAGTACCGGCCCTATCAAATCAATCTCCCTTATGGAGGAGTCTTTTGTTCTATGAATCAAAGATTGATTTGATAGTTCTGGTACTGCGCCTCCGGCGACCATCTGAGATTTTTCGGCTTTAGGTGGACCCCACCGAGTTCTGATGGCATTAACGCCGACGGCAGAAAACTTCCTTTCGTCATGTCCATCACGGCCTTCGCTCCGCTCCGTCACTGGCTCCCACATTTTCAAACCTCGGTTTTCTCACTCCCATATGTCAGCCATGTGTGGACATGGATCCATCCAATTCAAGTTCAAATTTGAATCAGTGGTGGGCTATTATTCGAATTTGAAATTTGAATATAGGCATGGTTTACCCCATTCAAGAGCAATAACAGGAATGGTTTCGTGGAGTTCATGAACAATGAGGGGGATACACGTGCATTCAAAACAACAGGGTGCCCATTGAGAGGATTCTTGCTCAACCATTAAGAAACAGAACGTCATGTGACACTGCAGATCAAGTTGAGGAGGCAAAGTGGCAGCATATTGGAGGCAACAGGGGGAGGCTGGGCATGACTGTGCAGAGAGCAATGGCGATGAGAGAGCAACAGTCCAGTGATGCAGGCGACGTGAAGGGCATTGGGGAAATGAGAGACCTTTGTAATATTTCATGCCCTCCACCAGATGATATTCACAATGCATTTTCCACACCTCCACCAACGTATCTTTCATGCCCTCCTCTTGTAATCATTTCACTGAAATTTCTGTTGTGCTTGATGGTTTTTTTGTCATTCGGCTAACTCATGTTTTATTGATGCCTTCTCCTACAGGTTTGCCTCTATAATTATGGGCCTGTGTTAGCTTTTTATTTCTTCAGTTTGAAAGTTCTTACAGGCTACCCACTCTTCCATGTTGGTATTGCACCTATCTCATCATGTTTTCCTGCGTCGGATAAGGACCTTTGTGCCTTCACTCATTTGAATTTCTACTGATGGGGATTGTATCTTATATTTTCTGCGTTTATACCCAAATGACTAGCATTCTTGTAATTATTTTTTTGTAAATCTTGACTTTATATAACAAGGGTGATTGTGTACCTCAAAACAGGTTTTTTGGTCTCATGAAGACTTTGAACAAATTTTTTGGTTGCTATTATATTTTTTTTATAAAATACTACAATTCTTTTGTTTTTCTACTGCTCCTTATACCAATAGCTTATGCATGAAATATGAATTATTCCTCTTATCTTGTTGTATGACTTGAAATTGCATAATCTCTATGCCTCTGTGATTACCGTGTAATTTTTCTTCATCTATGTGTATGGAAATTGAATTGTACAGGAATTCTCTAAATTTTGTGACTTTGTTCGTTAGTTTTCCTGTATTAAAAGAAACGAGTTTCCAGAATCCTTCACTGTAACAATTTCGAAATGGAGGTGAACCCAAAAGCTGGAATCGAACTGGGTGAATTTACCCACTGTACATTCGAATTTGGCTTAAGGCTTGCCTCCCTTTTTATTTTTTTATTTGTATTACTTAGAAATTCACTATTTTTTTTATTTGAAGTTCTTTTAATTCCACTCTGAACTTTGAGTCACTTCAACACGAAAATATTTATGGAATCATCTTTCGCATAAAGAGACATGCTCCCAGGGCGACAACCAACAAAAACTAATATGGATTTTCAAATAATGGAATGCAAACTTCGCAACTATGCAATAATGTACACCCAAAAAAATTTAAGCACTGTACAATTTTAACATTATTTTTGTTAAAATAGTTTAAAAATCACTAACATAAATAGAATGACTTCACAATTAGGGTTAAAATAAAATGGTTAGGGGGTTGCTAGGTTATTAGGTTTGCCATGGTTAGGGGGTTGGGAATGACTTCACGAAAGGAAGTTTTCTACCGTCGGCGTTAACACCATCGGAACTGGGTGGGGTCCACCTGAAGCCGAAAAAGATCGGATGGTCGCTGAAGGGGCAGTACCGGATATGTCAAATCAATCTCTGATTCGTAGAACAAAAGACTCCTCCATTGTATATCATGGATTGATATTTATGTGCGGGACCGGACGGCTCTGTCAATTATCGAACGATCTAGGAAGCAGTAGTACAAAGTAATAAGAAAGACATCATCTACGTGAAGGCAGGTGTTTAGAAGGAGATTGTTCATTGGCGACGGAAAGGATCGAACCATGGTCATTGGAAGCAAGAACGCCCATCACTGTTCAACTACGTCCAGTTCTATAACTTTGGGTAAGAGTAGAAAACAAAATGCCCTTGTCATTTATATTTGTTAAGATATTTTTCTCTACCTTTTGGTATTATTGAAAGCCTTCTCCATCCTTACTTTAAGGGAAGTCACTGTTTAATATAGGAAAGTTAAAATCCTTTAGTCTTGTTTATTTTAACACTAATAAAAAATTTAAACTTTAAATCAGTTACTACATAATAAATTTAAAAAAAATTATTATTATTATTTTACTATATACAATTTTAATTAATTTGATTAAATTACAATAAAATAAAATAATATTATTTTTAAAATTAACTAAACAAGTTTAATAAAATTTTAAATTACAATAAGATAGAATATTATTAATTTTAAAATTTTAGAAAAAATAAAATAATTTATATCTTTATAAAATTTATAATACTTTTCTTATCTCATTTCATAATATTTTTCTTCCATATAAGTTTAATTTGTATTTATATTTAAATTAATATATTTTTTTAATTTATAACTCTTATAAATATTGTTTAGTTAGACAATGAGTTAGGTTTTAATTTTAACTATAGATATAAATATTATATGTGTGAGAAAAAAATAAAAATAAATTTTAATGGTAGAAATAAAAATAAAAATAAAAATAAAATGTTAAAGAATTTTAATTAAGAGAATTTTGACCTTTTAAGTAAGTAAAATGATAGTGATCCACAAAAAATTTCATTTCTTATATTTTTAGGGTCTAGTAAGCTATATAACTTTTAATAAATATTAATCATCATCATTAATAAATTAACAATTAGGGCACACTAATAAACATCAATTCATAAGCATTAAAGGTCTTTATAATATATCTCATATTGTTAAAATTAAGAAAAAACAATAGAACTAACTAAATTATACTTCTATTATTATTATTATAAAAATATTATTATATAAGTTAAATATATATATACATTTTAAAAGCATATGAACAAAATTATTATTCATGGAGATTTACTCTGAGATGATCATAGACATTCTTAAAATGTAAATACATTTTGTTACCATATCATGACTTATCAATAACGCATGCTCAAAAAACCATAAATCATTTTATATGGCACTTAATTATATGATTTTTTTAATTAATCAAATTAATTAAAATAGAAAAAAACCATACCTATTTTTTAGAATAAATCTCAAACCTCTCTATATATGTAAATATAAATTACTAATAATTTTCTAAAATATTCTATAAAATTTAAATAATTAAATTAAAATTCTAAAAAATTAATTCCAAAATCAACATATCTATGACAATCAAATAAATATTTGTATTACTTATTATTATTAAAAGTATAAATTAATTTATTATTGTTTATAAATATAAATACATATTTTGTTTTCAACATGAAAACGCTTTTTATATATTTATGTACCAACACAATGTTCAAAAAAATTTCAAAATATTTCTAAGTAATACATTCATCTAAACTATACAATATTGTCTACTTAGCCCATAACATTCACATTATCAATGTCAAAAATATAAATTCCCTTCCAAAAAACAGTAATCATAATTTTTTTTTTTCTGACAATTGGTCTTCACTTTTCTTTGACTAGTTCATATCAATTGTTGTCATATGCGGCTGTCAGCTCCCAGAAAAAGTGATTGGAAGTGGATGTATTCAAGAACGAACCAAAACTGTATTGGTCTTACATATGCTTCCATCCAAACTACAATAAACTGTGTAATCACCAAAAGTGTCACCTGTTACAAAATACATATAACATTGTTGTTGCAACGTTCCACCCTGCATTGTTATTGCATTGTTATTCCAGATGAACATTAGTTAAAAAGAAATACATACATAAACCAAAAGATATAGTCAGAATAATATAAACACACATTTTTATTATTTATTATTACTATTAAAAATATAAATTGATTTATTATTTATAAACTGATTTATGAAGAAATAAAAACATTTAATTGGATATGATTTATTTTTATTTTATAATTAAATTATTATATTTCAAAGTAATATTTTTTTATTTAAATATATTATGACTTCTACGAATTAGTTTAATTGATGAGTTTTAGTTGTTAAAATATCTTGTTAATGGGAGACCATGAACACCTTTGAGGTTAGGTTCTACTAATGAGTCTTGGTAAGTAATCCTTTCAAATGGATTTGCCCATAATCTTTTGTCACATAAAAATATTTAAATATATTATTATCAAATTTTAGAAAATGATTAACCTATAAAATTAGATGTATTAAAGATGGTAAAAAACTTCTTAAATTGATTAAATTTATTTTTAATATATCTATATCTATATATATATATATTTCTTTTATTTATTATGAATTATACTCTTTATATAGATTAAAAGACTAACGAATGTCTACAAGGTGTTAATTTTCTAGTGTAATCAAGACTAGTATAGATTTTCACAATTGATAACTACTTCTAATGATATAATCATTTTCTTATAGCATTCCAATCATTAAGAAGTTATACATGAGAAACTTCAACCATTCATTTTCTTCGATAGGGAAATAGAGGTCATAATGAAGAGTAAAATAAGAGACAACAATCACTAGAAATTTGGTTCACAGCCAGGAAAATGTAACATGCATCAATACTACCATAAAAAAATTTACATAGGCATATTTACAATTAATTCCATAGTTTAATACTATTTTACTATCTATCTTGTTCATGCCTTCCAACTGTACAACAATAATTTGACATAACTTCCTATGGATTACACCTGTATATCAATCAAATTTTGAATAATTTTATGCAATCCATTAAGTTACACATTATCAAGGTTTATAACATTTGAGATTTAGTCCTTACGAAGTTTTCATATCAACCTTTAAGTCGGCCTTCAATCAATCTAATATACACGAATAAAATACAATCTCCACAGTACTGGTAACGTAAACTCTACACGGTAATATCTGAAATGATAGTAGCCATTAAATTTCAGTTGTTGGACTTTAATTGTTGTCTTTGCTGTCAAGAATTTAACTGAGGACAAGTGATGATACCTCCACCCTCAATCTATTCTCCAAAGATCTAACTGTGGAAGGAGATTAAGGTTGAGGAATGACCTTTCCTCTCATAACTTCTCACAGATTTTTTTGGTCATTACGTCCATTTCACTGCTGGGCTCTTCGCCTCTGTGACAAGTCTGCAGGCTTCCAACGATGGAGTTTTACGCATCCTTCCTCAACAAACCAGGTGAACCGTTGGCCTCCCTTACCTTTTTAGCTTAAGTATTTGCAGTTTCCTTGCACAAGTATTTCCTGGGGTTTATTTTTTTCATTCTACCGATATCTTATCAGTTTTAGTTCTCTTCCAATTGTTTGCTCTTGTAGTTTAGAGAGTTATGGTTTTTTCTTCAGTTTTAATGCATGATATATTCCACTATTCGTCATACAGGTTACCTTAGTGTTGCCAACCTTCAGAATAAGGAACTTCATGCTTCCATAATGTAGCCTTCCAACAAATCCAAGGTAAAATCCCTAGCTCCATCAGAATTCATTCCGCAGATTACCTGTAGCTTGTTTTTGGAAGTTTCAATCAGTTGCCTAACCCAGAGTTTCGTGTTAACCCTCTTACAGATAGTGTTGCCCTGTTCTTCTCCGACCAATAATATTTAAGGTAAAATTACCGTAAATTATCATTATCACTTATCGTAAACTCTCTGGTCAAGATTTCGAGGTTTTGCTAATTTCACTTAAATTCCTTCTTCTGCAGGTATTCTTGCTAACTAAAATGTGACAACATTTCAATCAAGCTTAGATTTCAACTCCGCTAACCGACTCTAGCTTTGCCTGGTACTCCCTGTTGTGAATACCTTAGGTCACAGAATGTCGAAACTGAATCATAATTGGGTTTACAACATTTCTAAGGGTCTTCGACTGTGATTCTAAGACTCTGTTCTAACCTGATTTTCCCATGACCATTACCCTGCATGGGCTTGTCGGGCTAATTTCTCATGTAACAACTGTAATAACAGCTAATTATTTTGGTCCGTAAGTAATAATACGGTTATATTACTATTGAACTAAGTTTAGACTTCGGCTAAAGTTGTTCCTCCAATATGTTTTAGTTCAAGTCTTCTTATCAGAATGTTTGCCATTTCCTTCAAAAGATTCATGTAAGGGTTTTTTTGTTTAAAATTGTTCCTCTATTCTCAAATAACAAGTATAAATTTTCATATATCAGTGGGTATACCTCTTTTTGCATATTAAGGTCTTTGGAATGATATAGTTTGGTCTCGACATGCTCCTACTTCATCTGGTGTTAAATATGTTCCCTCAATAATTAAGTTTGTGCATTTACCATAGCGTATTGAGTCTACTTGTGCTGTTTTTATTTTTTCTTTCAAAATTGAAACTAACATTGATATCTGTAACTACAGAGACTACTAGGACATTTCATAGATGATATTCTTTCCTACCTGTAGACTATTATTGATATTATTTTAATGATTTGTAAAGTATGTAAAGTATATCATTCCAACAACTTTCTGTTCAAAATCCTTTCCAAGGAAAAACCCTCCTCTTTGTTTTGTTTCTTTTCTAAATTCAAGGCTTATGAACTATGTCATGATTTATAGTTTTCCACATAAGGGTTGGAAATTCTATTTGCTAGTCATTATTTTTTGAGTTCTTTCTCTGGACTGCTTTATATTTCGGAATCTCCTACAGATTATTTTCTTTAGCATTTAACTAAAATGTCTCAGTTTATAATCATGGTGATTTTCTGTCTTTTCATTATGAACAACAAGATCTTTCTTAGTTTTACAGTTTTCTAGTATTTTCCTTCCTTCTATATCTAGGTAGAAACTATGACCGGACCATTTATGTCCGTGTATCATCATAGGAAGTAGAGAGCAACCAACTCAGAGCCTTCCTTGGAGGGTTTTGTGTTAACAGCTCTCTGTGCTACTATTTCTATTAGTGTTTGCTTTAACTAATTGCCTTTCATTAAATGAAAAAGTAAAACATACACAGATTTATACCTCACTACTCCTACGAGTAATTTTCTCTGTGTTTTAAGTAACAGAATAATAATACTTATCTGTCCTTGAGACTTCCGACTGATGTTGTGCCTCCCTACCACGAGTGAGGCTATTATGTCCTCCAACTCTCCCCCGAGCTCCAAGTCTGAGCTTATAATTAACAGAAAACTTCTAGAAGAGACTTCGGGACAATTCGGTCGAGTCTCCAATTCCAGCAATATCAGAAATTTGGAGTATTCCACTAGTTAGCACCAGTCCAGGAATTCTTCTCTAGTTACCGAAAAGAACCCCCCTTCCTCACTGGGATAGCCCTTTATCCCTAGAGGTGGGGTAATTGTTTGAACTGATTCTATTTTAACTAACTCTCAGTTCTTGAGTTACTTTTACCATTGTTACACCATTTTTTGGTCATCTAATCCATTGTTATTAGATGGACCCAAGTACACCAAGTAAGACCAATTTTACACCAAGTAAGACCAATTTTACCCCAAGTAAAATCATATTCACTATAAAAAATAACTTAGTAAACCACCTTCATTAAGTTGTTTACGGTCTAAACAAGAAATCCCATGAGGAAACATTAAATAAATCCATATTTATTTGATTTTTCTTCAAGGAATAATTAGTTAAACAATAATTTAATAAATATTCCTGGTTATATTTAACCCAAAACAAGGAAATTAATTAGATAAATCATTATTTATCTTATTATTTTCTAAGAATAACTATTTAAACATTACTTAAATAATATTCTTTGTTAAATATGACTACATCTCCCTTAAATAATTAAATAAATCATTATTTATTTGATTATTACTCTGAAACCATATCCTTAAAATAATAAATAAATCATTTATTTATTTATTATTTCTTAATCACATCCTTAAAATGATAAATAAATCATTTATTTATTTATTATTTACAAATAAGGGGATTTGACTCAAGTCAAATTCCTTTTCCCTCCAACAAATATAATAAAATATTCCATAAAAGTTGGATCTTGATTTGGTTAATAATATTTTAATTATACACCAATATCTAGACTAAATCAATATTTTGTTATAAACAAAAGGGTTTTCCCAATCATTTGTCACCTTTTGTTGCCTAAAGATCACTCTGGATCTCAACTCTTGGTCTGGCTATTGATCCACTATCATAGCCATATTTTTCCATTTTTGTCTGGGTTTTCTACACCATCAAGAGAGAGGAATTTTAAATCTGAAGTGCTGAGGACTTACAAGAACCCATCCCATTGAGGAGAACAGGGAACACCCTCTTGTGTTTTCCTCCCAGGTGCCATTAATAAAAATTTCATTGGATATATTCTTGTCTTGTCTATTGGATCTATGGATTAAATCTTATTTTTATACTGTTTTAGTGTGTTTTGATTAGTTTTTTCACTCACCTATAGACTAGTTGTTGAGAGGCCCACCTCCTTAGGTTTAGATTATTGAATTATTAAATATTTATTTTCTGTTTTTGTAGGCCTATATACTGTCATTTGTAGGTTTATTTATAGCTATACAACAACACTTTTTCTTTTCTCTACAAATGTCTAGGTTTAAAACACCGAAATCAATTGATATTGCACCTCTCTGCCCTTGTTTTGACATTGTAATCAATTGATCCTGCACCTCCTTTCCCTTGTCGGTCTCTTTTTCCTTTGTGTCATGTTTGTGTCGTCACTATTGCGCCACCAAGGCATTCATCCTAGAGACTTCTTGGCCTTCATCCTCAGTTTATGGTAGGGAGACTTACTCCTCCGCATAGGATTTGAGTCAGTCCTCAACCGAGTCCGCACTCCGACTGTTCTTCTGGTCGTTTGGGTTTTCCTTCTTGTTCCTCCTTCGGTTCTCCCCCTGTCACCTTCACCATGTCTAGTGTAGGACCTAATATTGGTGGTAACCTTGGCCCTCCCACTGGGAATACCACTAGTGGGACCACAACGGACACTACCCCGGCTGCACCCTTGCTCCCTTTCATGGCAGGCCTCAGCCTCCCCGACTTCGACCAGTTGATAAATGACCCTATACACCATGACGCTAGTTGGCTTGCTATGCCAACAAAGCTCCCTTCAGACATCCCAAAGTTTGAAGGTCTTGCTGGAGAAGATCCTTCAAATCATATTCGATCTTTCCACATGTGGTGTTTGTCTAATTCCATTACCAATGACTTTGTTCATCTTCGGTTGTTCCAACGAACGCTTACAGGTGAAGCTTCTAAGTGGTATGTTGATCAAGCCCCTTCCTCTGATACCACCTTTGCGACTCTGGCCCAGGATTTTTTGTCTTATTTCCAGCTTCCCCTTCGTTACGACACTGGTACTGAGCTCTTGACCTATTTTCATCAATCATCTGCGACCCGCCTATCTGAACATGTTCAAGAATGGTGGAGAAGAAGGAGCCTATGTCGAGCCCCTACTTTCAAAGATTGTGTCTACATGGACTAGTTCCTTAGTACTCTCTTGTCGCCTATCGAGAAAGACATTGCATTGCACTTTCCTCAAACCGAATAAGCCGCTCTCCAAATTGCGTTAAAATATGACCTGATCTACGCCCAGTCGGGTTATGTTTATACCATCCTACCTGATCTTCCCAGACCTGGTGGTGCCAACACATCAGGGGCATCTCACGCCGCCGACGGTATCGTTGGAGCTCTCTTTAATCTGTATGCTCAACCTCCCATGGGCTATGGTTTCTCTCAGGGAGGGGCTAGCTCCTCCGACACTTTTCCCCCTCCCGGTAGCACGTATCTAGGATATGGCATGCCTCCTCCTTTTGCCCAACCTCCTGTTTACCATACTGCTACCCAACCTCCTTATTGTCCATATCCACAACTTGGTACTCCAACTCCTACAACATTAGCACCTCCTCCTCCCTTGCCTTCTCAACCCCTGCAACAGCAACCACCACCCCCTTCGGGGTAGGTGTACGCACAACAGGGCACGACTAATCCTCCTCCCTCAAAAAGTAATAGGAAAGGCATTAAAAATCAAGCTGCCTCTGGTAATCCTGGACCTAATCAAGGTAATTCTCCTAACACTACTCAGCCCAAGCAGGATAGGTCTCTTCGTACGAACAAGCCCTGTTCTTGTTGTGGTGTTTATGGTCATTATACGCATGATTGTCCTCTTCTGCCACAAATGCGAAAACTATGGGAGTCTCAAGCAACATTGAGAGGAAAACAAGCCATCCCTTCCATTCCTCCCAGTCCTGCACCTAGTCAGCTGGCTGTGCATTAGGGGAATTTTGAGATCTAAAATGGGCCTCCTAAGGAAATAATAAAATAATAGTTAAATCAATAAAATAATATTTATGAATTTTCAATTCACTTTTTGCACCACAATCCATGTAACTATAGTTAAATTTAATTCAAAAGTTGTACCAAAATAAAATTAATAAAAAAATTGTATTGATGTGACTATAAATAAGAATGATATTTTCAAGAATAAAGTCATTATCATTGAACAATTAATGCATTTGTCCTTTGTACTTAAATAACTTAAAATAAAATATAAATATAAATTTATAAATTCTTAATTATATCATATGCTATCAATTAAAATTTATATTATTTAAATTATATAATAACATGTAATTAATATACTATATAAATGTAATATAATATAATATTTGTATAGGGATATGCATTGTTTCTTTCAAGAAATATGAAATGACAATAATATATTTTTATTCAAAATGTGTGAAATGACATTTATTGTGAGTATTTTACTTTGACTTTAAAAGTTCTTAGAGCACTACCATGGTTAACCATGATTTTTTATCCACCATTGAGAATGTGACAAGTAAGTACCTTTAACTCAAGCAATGCCACCTCAACCATTAGGGATGATGTCATCCCCTAAAATGTGATTGGTTCTCATAAAGTGAATTTTAATTGCACATTTTCCTTAGGAGGCCCATTTTAGACGTAAAATTCCCCTAATGGCTTATTGATCCTTTCCCTCAACGGGGATTTGTGCCTACCCAACCACCTAAAGGACAGGTGGCCACTGAATCTCTTCCATCTGGTTCCCCCGATTACCAAATTTTCATGATGTCCTCTGATCAGCCTTCTGAACCTTCTTCTCCTGGCCCTTCACCTTCAGTTGGTACTCATGACCCCCTTTACCCTCTTGGGACCCTTCCTCCCGGCCTCAACCATCTTGGCATCGTCCCGCCTGGTCATTACCCCTCTGGTCAGATACTGTTCCTAGCTCCCCCACCAGGAGTATACATAGTACCTGTTATGGCCACACTCTCTCTTCCTAACCTGACCCTTGGGATTCCCATCTGGTACCTCGATCCTCTAGCCACTACCTCGCCTAGTCAACCTAAACCTTATCTTGCTTTGACCCTAGTTGAGCTAGTCCCTATGACTTCTCTCGCTGCAACAGCACCTCATTCACCTCAACGGGAACCACCTCCTATTGCGACCGCTTCGGGTAAGAAGGGAAAAGCTCGCAAGGGGGCATCAAAGGACAAGGCTACCCCAACAAACCCTGCCACTTCTCGGCCTCCAAAGCATACCATCCAGTGTGCTTTGTTTGATGTTGTCAGCCACGCCACCCATACTTGTCCAGAATTGCCTCACCTCAAGTCCATGGTCAATGAACCGTTTCCGGAATCTGATATCCCAGAGGTATATGTCACTATACCCAATTCAATCTCAAAACTCAAACCATTGTGCACAAATCACCCTTGCGTTTTGTGTGATTTCCATGGTCACTACACTCACCTTTGTCCTCGCCTCAAAGAGTATCGTTCCTCTTTAGAAGCCTTACACCAATTTGAGGCTGAGTGCAATGAGTCACCTGCTCCCTTATTTTTTCATCTTGCTTTGGCAACAACCGAGAATACAGATGCTCCCATTAAATTTTCCCCTTATGATGTTGAGATAACGAGGCCTTGGTCGGAAGTCCACGATGAGACCTCCCCTGATGTTTCACCTGACCTCCCTTTAGCACCCTCCCTAGTCTCAACATCGGTAGATCCTCTGTCTACTCACTCTTCTATCACCCCTTGTGACGATGCGCATGTGAACCTCTCCTCTCATGATGAGGAGTAAGGTCACTTCGTCACGTCAGGTGGTCTTTCTTCCATTAGTCACCCCATCTTCTATTACGATGATGACATTATGGAAGCAGCGACTACTCCTAACTTTATCTATCCCCCCTTACATTGAATTCATGCATTCGAACCACATGCACCTTGTGGCCATTACATTGACACCCAATGTTTGGGTAAGGGGGCACCCATATTTGAGAGACCAAGAGAAGTAGTTCTCCACCACTCTCCTAGTGAATCTAGTCGTGTCGACTCTAGTCCCATTATTCTTCCACATTTAGAAGAACCTCTAGAGTTCCATATCACTTCAAGATCACTATAGGGATGAAACCCCTCATCATTCCTTCATATTTTATCAACAACCTAGTCTCATATACATTGTGGTTGACCAAACTATGAGCTTTCTGGGAGAACATCAGTTCATTATCCCCAAGTCCTACCTTTGGGATAGCAACACCATGTATGCCAACCCAGAAACTCAAAGTCCATTTGATTCATATATGTAGTACCAAAAGAGATTGGTAATCATCTATTTCCTTTCTCAAACTGCATAACCATACCGAAAACAAGTGGCACACCACATCATTAAAATGTGTTTAGACCTCCCTTTTTCTAAATACATTTTGGCATGTCCATAACATGCCTGAGGGCACCCATGCCCCTCAACCGTAAAATCCTGGATCTCAGCCCATAACAGCATTGAAACCCCCTTTCTCTGATAGGTACACTTTCCAGGTCCTTCCCTAGGAAAGGTAGCAATTTTCTGCCCAGTACCTCCTACCTAGGTCGCAGAACAGACCCCAAGAAAAGTACGACCTGGCCTGTTCATGAGCTCTGGGTACCTAATATAAACTTTCAACTCACTAAAATGAAAAGTAGGATGAGACATCTTACCTAGAACTGTCGGATCTCAGATTCCAACAGTCGGTTTATCCGCTACAACCATCGCAAGATTTAAGGCCTCCTTTCCTCACGATATTCACCACAGCTCCACTGACAAATAAGTGAATCTGGAAGGAAAATGCCTTATTAAAAGAAAACCCCTGATTTTTCTTTCATTTACTGCAACCAAACCGTAGCTCAGTTTGATGAATTGTCTATACCATTGAAAGGATCCCACCAAGCTCTCAAATGGGTATCTATTAGCTTTTTGTGATTTGATACTTCACCAGGACACATTTTGTCCAAGAAGCGCCACTTCACCCTTCCTCAAAATCAAATTTATTCATTTGCAACACTCGTACTGGGGGCACCATGTTGCCTCCATACTTGTCCACGCTCGTGTCAAATTTTGTCGTGAGTTCCCATCTTGTACTTATGCTTTTACGGTCCCCATCGGCCCATTTTCCTATGTGGCAGCACCATCGAGTCACCCTTGTTTAGAGCATCCAAGTCGAGTCATCATTGCTTTCATGGAGTCTATCCCGAGTCCCTTCGCACCCCGCTATAGTCCTCCATCCTTCATTGCTTGTCGCTCATTATGGCCTTCAGTCCCACTGTCCCCTATCCCTCATGATATTGTGTCAGTCACTGCCACGTCATCCATGCCATTTATGCTCTAACAAGGGAAGTCGTTCGTTCGCTACTCAGTTTCCCCCATTTCATCATCATCATTAGTGTTAGTCTGTCAGTCACTCTACTATTTTCTCTCATGCCTTAGATAAGGATCCCTTATTGCCTCACTTATGGCAGACCTCCTTCTGTCGACATCAGCTCATTCATTCCAGAAGGCAGGTCTAGATTGCGGTGTACCTTGGTTCCAGCTTCCACTCTTGTTTGGTGCCTCGGATCAGGCAAAGGGACTCCTCATGGCCCTTTGACTTGATTGTTTCTCAGCTCCAGCTCCTTTTCAACATGATCGAGATCCGTATACTCGATGGTCCAGTGATGCAGTAGTTGACATCGGTGATTCCTGGGTGTGTGTGAGATGTCTCAGCACTCATGAGGGGGTGGCCCTACAGGTAGCCCCCCACACACTCAGATGACCTCTTTATTATAGCCTTCGATGCAGCTCCATACATTTGATGATGTCGGCCTCAGCCGCTTGCAGTGCTTTTTTGTTTGCATGTATCAGTCAGATTTTGAGATCCCTTTCCTGTTTTTAGGGGCATCTGGATTGCATTTATATCTCATGTACTCAGATATCATTGTACAAGTCCTGGTTGTTATCCCAGGCATAATATGTATGTGGGATTCATTATCATGTTCTTTATCTGGCTCATGTTTATGCCAGCATTATGTCGTCTCATGGTTTTCCAAATGCCTTATTGTTTGTACTATATTCCTCGGCGGGCATAGGTATGCCTCCCCCACTGCCTATAGCAGGTACTCACTTATCAAAAAAACTTTTTGCACCTGCAAGTCACCTCCTCAGGGTCTAGTTCTTTTAGCACTTTGGTCTACCTTGTAGTCCTCTCTCTTTGACTTCCCTGTTGTTGTCTAGTGATTGAGTTCTTACAACGTACTTCGGTCATACGATTAGCTCCTAACGCTCGCACGCTGGGGGGCAATCTGTTACACCAGTTTTTGGTCATCTAATCCATTGTTATTAGATGGACCCAAGTACACCAAGTAAGACCAATTTTACCGCAAGTAAAATCGCATTCACTATGAAAAATAACTTAGTAAACAACCTTCATTAAGTTGTTTATGGTCTAAACCAGGAAACCCCATGAGGAAACATTAAATAAATCCATATTTATTTGATTTTTCCTCAAGGAATAATTAGTTAAACAACAATTTAATTAATATTCCTGGTTATATTTAACCCAAAACAAGGAAATTAATTAGATAAATCATTATTTATCTTATTATTTTCTAAGAATAACTATTTAAAAATTACTTAAATAATATTCTTTGTTAAATATGACTACATCTCCCTTAAATAATTAAATAAATCATTATTCATTTGATTATTACTCAACCATATCCTTAAAATAATAAATAAATCATTTATTTATTTATTATTTCTTAATCACATCCTTAAAATGATAAATAAATCATTTATTTATTTATTATTTCCTAATCACATCCTTAAAATGATAAATAAATCATTTATTTATTTATTATTTACAAATAAGGGGATTTGACTCAAGTCAAATTCATTTTCCCTCCAACAAATATAGTAAAATATTCCATAAAAGTTGGATCTTGATTTGGTTAATAATATTTTAATTATACACCAATATCTAGACTAACTCAATATTTTGTTATAAATAGAAGGGTTTTCCCATTCATTTGTCACCTTTTGTTGCCTAAAGATCACTCTGGATCTCAACTCTGGTCTGGCTATTGATCCACTATCATAGCCATATTTTTCCATTTTTGTCTGGGTTTTCTACACCATCAAGAGAGAGGAATTCTAAATCCAAAGTGTTGAGGACTTATAAGAACCCATCCCATTGAGGAGAATAGGGAACACCCTCTTGTGTTTTTCTCCCAGGTGCCATTAATAAAAATTTCATTGGATATATTCTTGTCTTGTCTATTGGATCTATGGATTAAATCTTATTTTTCTACTATTTAATGTCTTCTAATGCATAGATCTAGATTTTTGCAGCATTTGTCTTGATCATCTAACTGCAGATCTGAAGATATTAGCAGTCATTTTTGCTGTTAGGGCTGTTTGTTATGCGCAGCTAAAGTGGTTTTTTTTCATACACCTCGAATCAAGATTCATACTAACAACCATCAGTCTATTACTCTTTTATGGAAATCACTTCCATAATTAATTTAATCAAGTTTACTTTTCCTGCTCATAATATGTTGTGAAAATAAAATAAAATAAAAAGTAATAATAAATGTCTTAATGTCTCATCAACATGTCTTAATCACTAGTTATCATTAAACCGACTGTTACAACTTCCCCCCTTGGAAGTGAACACCGTCCTTGGTGTTCTCATTCTTCTCCAGCAAATAATTCTGGATATGCCTCCCGAACAAAGCCTGCATTTTCCCATGTAGCGTCATCCGGGCCAAAGTGCTTCCATTGTACTTTAACCTGGGTGATGGCTCGTTTCCGGAGCATGATTTCTCTCCGGTTGATTATACACTGAGGTTTGACTAGAAATTCGTCGTCTAGTGCGACCTTCAATCAATAAACTTGAATTAATTTTAACATACATCTTAGAATTTCCAATCAAGTATGGTATTCATATCCTACCTGAATACTCTGCCAATGGATTATGTGCTTTGGATCGTGAATGTATCATTTCAATAACGATATGTGAAAGACGTTTTGCACTCGAATATGACTGGGAAAGGCCAATCGGTAAGCCACAAGTCCTATCCTTTCCAATATCTGGAAAGGACCGCAAAACCTGGGTGCCAACTTGGCACAAGCGGCCCACCTTAAAGTGCTTTTCTTTGGCTTAATCCTTACATACACATGGTCTCCCACTTCAAACTCACGATAAGTCCTTTTCTTATCTGCATACAATTTTTTCCTATCTTGACTTGCCTTCAAATTTTGTTGGATTTTTCTTACTTTTGTCTCCATTTCAGCTAGCATGTCGGGTCCAAGCATCAACTTGGTCTCTAGACTACTCCAATTAATAGGAGTTCTACATTGTCGTCCATATAAAGCTTCGAATGGACTCATCTTAAGAGATTCTTGATAGCCATTATTGTATGCAAACTCCACTAGGTGCAGATATTCTTCCCACCTAGTTGGTTGTTGCATGACATACATACGTAGCATATCTTCTAGAATCTGATTCACTCGCTCTGTTTTCCAATCCGTCTGTGGATGGTAAGCGGTGCTGAAATTATTTGAGTTCCCAATCCTATAAATAATGTCTTCCAGAATGCAGAAGTAAACTTCACATCCCTGTCAGATATGACCGACTTTGGGATACCATGCAGTCTAAAAATCTTGCGCATAAATATATCCACTATCTGCAGCGTTTTATAAGTGGACTGCACTGGTATAAAGTGTGCTGATTTAATTAATCGATCCACCACTACCATTATGGAGTCATTATGTTTCTTTGACCTGGGTAATCCAGTGATAAAGTCTAAGGATATCACCTCCCATTTCCACTCAAGTACCAGTATGGGCTGCATCAGCCTAGCTGGATGTCGGTGTTCCACTTTCAATTTTTGACACTCTAAACATTTGTTCAGATATTCTGCGATATCTCTTCTCATACCTAGCCAGAAATAATTTTTCCTTATCACTGTTAACATCTTCTAATACCCGGGATGTCCATATTAGTTACTTCGATGATACTTGTTTAGAATCATCTCCTTCAATTCCAACCAATTTGGAATACAAATACTTTCTTTAAAATTTAGTAGCCCATCTTGATTAATTTCATAATTAGCAGATTTTTCTTGTTTTCTGAGCTCTTTTGCTTGCTGCCACATAAACTTATATTCAGGATCTTTCTCAGCTTTTGTTTTTATTTGATCCAAAAATCTGCACTCAACCTGATTATAATACAGCTCATAAACACCATGCAATTTTCTGATTAAAGCATCAGCTACTCTATTCTCCTTACCTTTTACATGCTGCATATCAATGTCAAATTTTCTCAGGAAGGCATTATACTATGCCTGGCGAGAATTGAGATAAGCTTGCTTAAAATAGCTAGTTAAGCTGCTGTGATCAGTTTTGAGCAGAAATATTTTTCTAGGTAAGTAGTTCCGCCATACTCGGAGTGCATGCACTACTGCTGTCAGTTCCAAGTCATAAGCTGAGTACCGCTGCTCATGCTCCTTTAATTTTCGTGACTCATAAGCAACCACTTTACCCTCTTGTGACATAATCGCTCCAACTCCTTATTTTCACACGTCTGTGCAGACCTAAAACTCTTTATTAGGATCAACTACCCTTAATACTAGAGCTGTAGTCAATAACTGTTTTAGCTTTTCAAAATTGTCCTGACATTCCTTTGTCTATTTAAATATTTTTCCTTTTCTTTGTAAGGAAGTAATTGGAAAAGAAATTTTTGAAAAACCTTCAATAAACCTCCGGTAATAACTGGCCATCCCCATAAAAGGTCAGATGTCTGCCACGTCTTGGGGTACTTTCCATTCCATAATCGTTCGGATCTTCTCTGGGTCAACTGCAATACCCTCAGCAGAAATTACGTGACCAAGGTACTGTATTTATTCCTTGAAGAAATAACACTCGCTGAACTTAGCGTACAGCTGATGCTTTCTTAACATTTCCAGCACTATCCATAAGTGCTCTTTATGTTCTTCCGCATTCTTGGAGTACACTAAACTGTCGTCAATAAATATTAATACAAAATTATCCAGAAAAGGGTGAAATATACCGTGCATCAGCCTCATAAAAGTTGTTGGTGCATTCGTCAATCCAAAATATAGCACCACAAACTCATAGTGTTCGTACCTGGTACAAAATGCAGTTTTATGAATGTCTTCATCCTTTATCCTAATCTGATGGTATCCCAACCTTAGATCTATCTTTGAAAATATCGTTGCTCCCTTCACTTGGTCAAACAGGTCATCAGTCTGAGGTAGAGGATATCTGTTTTTAATCATCCCTTTATTAAGCTGGCGGTAGTCCATGCACATCCCCATGGTTCTGTCTTTCTTCCTCACAAATAGCACAGGTGCTCCCCAAGGGGAGACACTTGGTCGGATGTACCCTTTATCCAATAATTCTCGTAGCTGCATCTTCAATTCGGTTAACTCTGGTACACTCATGCAGTATGGTGTCCTTGAGATGGGTGATGCTCCAGGTATCAACTCTATGGTAAAATCAATGGCCCTTCTTGGTGGCAAGCCTGGTATTTCTTTTGGAAACACATCCATAAACTCTTGCACTATTGGAATGTTTTCCATCATTGGAATTTTTTCTTTTGAATTAGAAAAACCCACTTGGATGGATTACAACTTACATCCCTTCCTCATGCACTTACCCATTTCAGATGTTGTGATGGGTCGCAGCTTCAGAGGTTTCTTTATACCTTGAATTTCCTTGCGAGTACCATCTTGCATTCTGTAATAAATGATATTTTCCTTACAATCCACTAATTTCCAATGCTTCTCCAACCAGTACATACCAAGTAGTACATCATAGGATCCCAGAGGTAACACATTCAGGTCTACTGTTAGCTGTTGTTCACTAATTTCTAGTGCATATTTTGGAATTTTTTCACTAACTTTCCTCTTGGCTCCAGTGGCTAACTGTACTAGCCATGAGTTCTGAATTTCTGACTCTGCCATTTAAAATTCTCTACTAATTTTGGACTTATGTAGCTTAAAATTTCACCTGGATCTACCAAAGTAGAAACAGGTTGAGATAGAAATTTACCTTCTAATTCTATCATTGTCGATTGGTAGTCCGCTTGCCGATCTTCCAGGGCTACATTAATTCTAGGTATGTTTCTGGCTACATCACCCATAGTTGAGGCTTCTTGTAGATTGGTAACTGCTTCACTTCTTCCTCACTGAGGGCAGTTTCTGTAGTAGTGTGCCTCACTACACCCCCAACACTGTAAGGGTGGCTTCTGATTTGGTGCTTGCTCCGGTTTGCTGGAAGCTTCAGTGGGTTTGTCTTCTGCAGGCCATATTATTCTTTGATGATTCCTGCCAAATTGTTTACTAACTGAATTTCTGGCAGCACTCTTGAAATTACTGGTTTTTTTTCTTGAAAACAGAATTGCTCTTATGCTCTTTCTTTGCCTGCCAGCTTTTACCTTGTTCACCTTTTTTTTAGCTTGCTGGTAACACATTCTGGCTTTTCTAATTGCCTTGTCCATAGTATTAGGATTCACAAATTCAATGTGTTCTTTCATATGAGTAGGCAAACTAATCAAGAACCGTTGTACCTTAGCCTTTTCATCTCTTAAATAGGGAACATAACGAAGTAGGGAGGTAAACTTAGTGATGTATTCATCCATCGTCATTTGTCCTAGCTTTAGATCATGAAACTCCCTAGATTTTTCATCATAGAAGAATTTAGTTAAATATTTATCTTTAAAATACTGCAGGAACGCATCCCAAGTCACATCCTGATCATCTATACTACGAACGTTTTTCACTTCCTCCCACTATAGTGTGGCTTTCTCCCTCAACTGATAAATATCCAATCTGGGTTTAAGATTACTGCTATATTAATATACTTGAAAATGTTTATTCATGTTTATCAACCATGCCTTAGCACACTTCCTCCTCTACTCCATCAAACATAGGAGGCTTTATTTTACGAAATTCACCTTGTAGATCTACTTTTTGTCTCTTCACTTCTTTCTGATCTGATACATTATCTGATTCAGCTTAATTATAGTTCTTATTTCTATTACTACGCTCAGACTGACTTATTTCCATTCTATCATTGTCATGGTCTCTTGTCTGTTGTTCATTTCTTTCTTGGAACTCTCTATCAGTACTTGGCTTCTCATTTCCGTGATTCTGTTTGTCAGAGAGGCTTTTTAATATCCTCTCCTGTTCTTGCATCAAACCCGCATTATCATTTCGCACCCTCTTCATTTCCTCTTGTAACTTCTGTACTGTGTTTAAGAGGATGTTTGTTTGGTGTTGCTGCTCTTCCAACAGCCTACTGGTTTTCTGGTGCTAATCCACACTTAGCTGCACCCACATTTTTGGGTTCGTTTCTGGTCGGGGTTGTGTTTCCCCGGCATTCGGAGGTGGTTGTTTTGTCGGCACTCTCCTCATAATATCCTGTTAACTTCTTTCTCTCTGTGTGCATCATTAATACACAACTTAAAACGTTAGTTGACCCATATGGTCCCAGCATACAAACGCTACTCTGATACCACTTGTAACATGCATCAATACTTACCATAAAAAAATTTACATAGGCATATTTACAATTAATTCCATAGTTTAATACTATTTTACTATCTACCCTGTTCATGCCTTCCAACTATAAAATAATCATTTGACATAACCTTCCTATGCATTACACATGTATATCAATAAAATTTTGAAATAATTTTATGCAATCCATTAAGTTACACATTATCAAGGTTTATAACATTTGAGATTTAGTCCTTACGGAGTTATCATATCAACCTTTAAGTCGGCCTTCAATCAATCTAATATACACAAATAAAATACAATCTCCACATTACTGGTAACGTAAAATCTGCACGGTAACCTCTAAAAGGATAGTGGCCATTAAACTTAGGAGGATCGCATTCCTCCATGATATCCATGGCACGGTACAGAAAATCCTCAACTTTATGTAGGCAGTTGGCCGTCGAACTAGATTTTGTCATCTCTCTCACATTATTTTACATGGTTTTAAAGGAATCAAGCTGTTCACAAATGAACTCTACATCCTCTCTGAAATTGATAACCAGAGATGCCTCTTGAAATATTTGTCAGCCAGCAACGAATTCAATTTCTCACTGAGCGTGCTGAAAATAGATTCTTCTACCATGTTCCCCTATTTTCTTTTGCAGCTTATACTTAGTTAGGCAAGCACAAAATTAGTAATATATTGAGGAGCTTCTCTGAATCCCTGAACCATGCCTTCACAATATTAAACAATGCTTCACACATGTTTTGCTCCTCGTTTGAAAACTTTTAGATAGAGAGTGGCTAGTGTTGCTCCATGTGTCCTTTTCAATGCACCCATGACCGTGGGATACAAGTGCATGTGGAACATCATTTCAATTTTAATGGAACTCACACTCTGGTCTATTGAATAAATTTGATTGATTTTTTTAAATTCCACTGGTTTTTTAAAATTTAATTATTAATAATTATTAACTAGAGGATAAGAATTTAATATTTTTGAAATATTTTATAATATTTTTAATAGTAGTGATAAATTTAAAATTAAGATTGAGATTTATTTTAAAAAGTAGTTATGTTTTTTAATTGACTTGATTAATTAAAAAAAATTATATAAATATGAGTGATAATTTTTTTGGTAAGTTATGATATTGTAAAAAATATTTATTTACAAATTAATTTACTTGTTAAAAATCTTGTTACATGTTTAAAATGTATATAAGTTTTATTCATATAATAATAATAATAATAATTTAATTTAATTAATTTTTATGTTTTTTTTTTTAATGTTAATAATGTTAGATGTATCATGAGATAAGTGTTTTAATGTCTAACATTTATATCGATATACTCTTTATATAGGTAATCAAATATAAATGAAGACTCAAAATAGCTTTAAATTCTCAAAACCTTACTATTGCCATCTCTCTAAATGTTTCATTTCATATGATTATGGTAGAAAATCAAACTTTTAACAATATTTTTGAGATTTAGAAAAAAATATACATTAACTTTGTAGCTAGTTAAATTCTCTATTTCGAAAAAAAAAAAAAAAAAACTTATACTTTTATTGAGAGTAAAATTCAAATCCCTTTCACTAAATGTAAAATTGCCAATGCATGAAAAATTGTTCATATTTAAATATAATTGTTTAATGTGAATAATTCTGACATGATAGCTACATTAATTAATTAAAAAAAATTAAAATTAAAATTGCTTATGTGAATCATTTTGACTAAATGTACACTACATTCACATATACAAAATAAGAATAACAACTAACATGAAAACAAATATCAAAATGTTGCAGTTGTACATTGGTGAATTATTTTGACTAACAACACTATATTCACATCAACAGATTTATATGGAAAACAATAATGGCAAACAGCATGGTCCCTACATTAAAGTGATACAAAATTGCTTACTTTGGCTAGGTGTACAATATATTCACAGGATATACGCAATAACAACAAAGATGAAAACAAATATAAAAATACATTCATGGTATCCCACTACAATCGTGAATTACTTTGACTAATATTATATAAGGTCAAACATCATGCATGGTTACTAAATTCACATCAACAGATTTATAAAGACAAACATGATAACTACATTAAAGATCTTGATTATTTTGACTAGGGACACTACATTCATTATACAAAATAACAAATGAAAAAGATAATAACACATCAGAATCCATTCATTGTATCCAACTACATACTCGAAAAGAAAGAAAAAAAATAGAATATCAGTAATGTGAATTATTTTGACTGACAAGACTATCTTCACATACGACAAACATGGAAACAAATATCAAGATACAAGATACATATATTGTATCCAGCTGTAAAGAATGCTTTTGCAACAAAATGATTATTCATCACCAAACCCAACCCTGTAGACTGGACATTCTGATAGCAAAATGAACCATTGACTTGACTTTTAATTAATTACGCCGGAGGCATTTTATTTGCGGGCTTGGGGTGAGCAAACACTGTTCACCCCAGCCAATGCAAAGAGTTTCCTACCGCGCATGGAACGAATTAGATTTTGGCACGTGTACGGACATTATCCTTTCCATGTGATACGGGATTGATTTGAGTTCCAGTTGAATGGTTCGATTTTTTCTGCTGCTTCCTCCAAGTGATTTGTTGTATTGCGTACAGAACCTCTGCAACCGAAAAATATTGCTGCATATGAAGAACAACGGTCCAGTTACAGCGACATTGCTGAATAGTAATCATCATAAAATCATATTCCCCCGGTTCACCTACGATCCGCAAATGCTGACACAATGAGTCGATAATAGCATTCGCCGCAGCAAATTCACCTCTAAGCCATGACATAAAATTATCCCACTCATCTGGAATCCACTGCCTCCGTTGAATTTCAGAGTTTTGAACTTGCATTCTGCTTCTCCCACTATTTCCACCTACTCCGACGGTAAAACTACTGTGTTTACCAGTATTCGCTACGACATTTGATGAGGCCACTGCTAAAACAATAACCATATGAGTCTTAAGCTACATTTGGCGCATTTTTGAACTAGATCTGGAACGAAAAATGGAAAATTCTCCGTAAAATGGCTAAATAGATTTTGCACCCAAAATAAGTTGTTTGGTGTAAATTTTCAGGTTAGCCGTGAGGAAATAAATATTTCACTGAGCTACATACATTTTCTCGCCAAAGGAAGATTTCACCGCTAAAATTTAAAGGCCAGCAAATTATGTGCAAATAATGCATGTAACTTTGAAAAAGAACAGGTTTTACTGGTTAAATTTTCGGAAACCTCTGGAACCTGTGCCGATCCTTGTAATGCCAAGTTCCTTGGAAGCTTCATTTGCCTCAATCTGTCTGCGAAAAAATACAAAGGAAGCGAAAGAAAATTTGGACCAAATCCGGATGTGCGCTCGATCTCGGAGGCAAGCAATGCTCCTGCTACCTTGGCCACCGGTGGCACCTCTGCTTCTGTCACTGGCTCTGTTCTACTGGGCTTGCCCCCAATTATGCGTGCACTGGCTCTGTTCTACTGGGTTTTTCCCCAACTATGCACGCACTGTTTGGTATCTAAGCTCATGCTCCTGCCTTCTCCGTTTGCAGCGGCGGCGGCGGCGGCGACGAAGGTACAGCACCTCCGGAGGCGTTGGCGGAGGCCGAGGCTGCTTCCTAATTTCTCTTACGGGAGCGGGCAGAGGCTCGAAACAACGACAGGCAGGGTTGCGGCTGTTGGTTCTGCACAGCGCTTGGAAGCCCAGCAGTGCTCTGAACGACATGCTTGAGCACAATCGGACCATATTTGGACATTATCTGCTCCGTCTTGGAAGCGAAATAAGAAGTTGCAGCCCCATAGCGCCTGAGACAGCACCCTCCCAGATCGAAGCTATTCATCATCATATTTTTCTCTTCTCACCCGCACAAACAAGCAACAACAACAACTACTGTGTCTTTCACTTTAAAGCAAAGCCGACCAGGTGGGGAACACTACAGAGCACTATAAATGCATGTATGTTACAGGGTGGTTCATCTTGTAGCAGGAGAAGAACATAATAAGATACATATACATACAGAGGAGGCAAATGAGCAAAAGCAAAAGGAAAGGAAAGGAAAGGCAAGGCAAGGCAGAGCAAGCAATCTCAATGTATATGGAGAAGGCAGGCGGGACAGAGACGGAAAAGGGGCATAAAGAGATGGTATATGTCGCATAATCGTACCGCAAAAGAATTGACTAAACAAGAACATTTAAACAGTCCAACCTGTAAACAATGTGTTACAAGCCTGAGACGCCACCACCTGTTGGGCACAGATGCTACGTGTTATCCTTCTCCTTCAACCTGTCCATCCTCCTTCCAACTATCAACCGCCTCGTGTCACACTAATGCAACCTCCCCTCCTTCACATCCGCTTGCTCTTCCTCCTGCTTTTCCCATACATCATGTTTGGCCTATGTTTCAACATTCAATTTGAATTAACCCCGCCACCACCGCTAACGTATGTGTATACAAATACGTATCCATATATAGATTAGCCATAAAGAAAATTTGATGGGCTTGGAATTGCGTTGGATGAGTTGGTCAATATTAGGGAAACACGTGGAAGATTTGGACGGAGAAAGACTCTGAGTGATGGCGACGTTAAGTTTGAAAGAGAGCTCCCATTGGTTGAGAATGGGATACGTGTCCCGGTAATAATAAAAACTACAGAGTCTTTCACGTGAAAGACAATATCAGTGAGGTCTTAGCGATTGGTTGGTTTTGCGGCCAATGAGTGACGAATACGTGTCCCATGCGCTGCCCAATGAATGAGGAGTACGTGCCCCATGCAGCGTCCTCATGTAGACACGTAATGTCATCTGGTGTGGAAAAGAGAGTACTGGGCCACTTTTGGAGAGGAAGCAGATGACGCCACACGCCTGGCCTGGGAAGGAAGAACTATGAGTATGAGAGTAGGAGTTGTGTGCCTCTCTCAACCTCAATGTCCACCAGTGGAGTGGTTCGTACTACAATGTGGTAATGAGCGTTGGAGAAAGAGATAGTGCTTCTCATTTCCTATCGCGCATGGAACCAATTAGATTTTTCCACGTGTACGACCCTTCATAGTCGAGGCGGGCGTTGTTTTGCGAGATCTGCTGGACGCTGCCGATAAGGTGGGTTTAACATTCCCCACCAACACTTCGTGAGATGCAGTCTTGGCAGTGGGGTCTGCACTTTCGAATAAAGATCAGTTTGCAGAGGAGACTTAGTCACCCCCTGTGGATTTTCTGTTCCAAGGAACCCAGTACACCAGATGCCTCTCCTTTGCATTTTCGTCTTTAGTTTTCTGATCACGAGATGCCATGTTCAAATCAAAAGGAATCCAATAACCGGGAAATGATCGTTCTGGGTCAATCAAAATTGGCTACGATAAACACCGAATTTTAATCTACAAAATTAACCAATGAAATTTGGCTCTGACCAACAAAAATCTCATGGAAATCGATAACAGAGCTAAAAAAAAATATGAAAAACCTTAATTGAAAATTACCAGACAAAATTTGGCTCTGATCAACACAAAATATTATGGAATTCAATACCAGAACTGAAATTGTACGAGCATAGATCTATGAATCAAAGTCCAGTGTGGAGTTATCGGATCGGTGTCCCTGTGTAAGACGTTGCAGCAATTTGAATGGAAGAGTTCGCCGTATGAGGGAGGATCTTGGTTCTTCCTGAGATTCTTGAACTGATCCATTCTGTGTAATCGAACCCTTACCGATATAGATTATGCAGTGCCAAGCACGGAGGGGTTTATTCACAACCTCTGTTTTGCATAAAAATGCAACGTGCTCGGTGATGAGGACCCCTTGAGGTTACCGTGGAATTAGACCACAAAATACGATTAATTCCTGTGTGGAATGTCGTGCGACCTCTATGAATAACGAAGCCATAAGAAGACGAAATACCTTTGAAGAGTTGTGATTGGGAATTGAGGATTGGAATCGAACCATGGACAACCGTGAAAGAAATGAGTATCGCGTTGTTGGACCTATGAGTAAGGACTGGAACCCTGCGTGGAAGAGCGAAACATTGATGAACAGTGAATGCGTGTTGGAATGAATCTGGCAGTTTGATCACACGGCCTTCGTAGGGTAAGCGGTAATTGGGAAATCATCGTGATTCCATAGACTCGGTGCTGCGTGTCCCTGGGAAAATTTGAGAAACCGCTCTCATCGGGAGTTAACGATAGTGAATTTAGCCTGCACGATATCCATTGGATCATAAGGAGCAGTGCGACTTGCTCTCCGCCATCAGATGATTGACAAAGTTGCACAGCCGAAGAACTAAGGTGCGTAGGTTCTGTTGCCATGGGCCCGAGACAATATTTGTTATAATTTGAATTTAGTCCACATTTGAGTTGATCAAATATATGTATCGGTGTTGGTTTTAATCATGGAATACAGATTATCGAATGCATGCTGAAAATATGGTTCATACCTTGGTCGTTACCCAATGTCTGATGATTTGATCGATTAAAATGGAGTGACTAATTAACATGGGTGAATTACACTATTCGTATGTTAATCTGAATCTTCTTGAATGGATTTTGGTCATATGGGTCTATTATAATGTTGCATGGAAGACAAAGTGTGTTTTGATATATTGCAGTTGAGGCGAGATATAAAAGGGCCATATATAATTGTGGGTAATTGTAGCAGCCTTTTACCCCTCATAAATTCACATTCATCATGTTCCCTAACATGTACCACAAAATGATTCATGTCTCCTCCTTCCGACGTTCCCTTGCACCCCCAGTGCAATTGCTAGTATTAAAACCCGTAGACACTCTTCATACAATTGTGTTGTTGCTAAATGACTAGCAAAATTATTTATAAAAGTTTCGAGGTCAAAATTGGAGAGAGAGGCATTCATGACTGTAAAAAGTTGAAGGCTGCGTTTTAATTTTTGTAGTTTTTTTTAGTTTTCCCGGTACCATATGGTAAACAATATGCAGTAAGTAAATAGGTTGGTAGATTAGTTAAATTTTTATAAGTCACACAAAATTGCATTTATATGAAAATAATAATATAATATAAATATATAAAGTTATGTTTTATGATAATTAATTTATTTTGGACATATAATTTTTTGGTTGAGTGAATATCTAAACCACACACCAATCTAGGAAGTTAATTAGTTGGAGATAATGTCTCAACTAACTAGACCTCAACAAACTCCTCTACATAGAATGAATCACAACAAAGAAAAGTAAGAATTATATTTTCCAAGTCCCCCTTTAATGAGTACTTGTCTCGATCTCAATCAGCAAAGTCTAAGTGTGATCCTCATGTTTACAAACATGATTAAAAGATTTGTCGATGTCCATATAAAGGAACAACCATCTACCTGAATGCATAGATACCCAACCGTTGCAACCACTAGTATACTAAGATGTCCTTCGTGTACATGGTTCAATCGACCATTATTTTCATTCTTGTACATGTACCTATAAATCCCCCTCCATCATCATCATGGGTTTTCTAGGATTACCCATAACCATGCTTTGTGTTTTATCGACTTATCCTAAACCATGCCCAAAGTTTTGTCCGCGGATCCTAAACCACACTACAAAATCCCTACTCACTTCACTCTCACAAGTGGTTTGTATCTTACCACAAAACTACACTACACTCTCACAAGTGGTTTCTGGCTTACCATAAGCCTTCACTTACAAAGTGGTTTTAATATTACCACAAACTTCATGGGGGTACACATACCTTGTAAGGATAACAACACAACTTCAGGTACATAATATTACAAACGTTTCAAGGACCACTACAAAACACCATAGACTTGCTTACAATTAAGATGTGTGACTCATAATACAACATGCTCATGAGTCGATGAATTTTAACTCCAAGGGTTAGCTAAGTTGGTCAAGTTCTAGTTGCTAAGTACCTCACCAGTTGGGAGGTCACGGGGTTAAATCGCCTCGACACCCTTGGGGTTAGGCCCTACTTATTTGGCTAGCGGGTAGATCCCTTCAAGCTTATATGCTTTGATTTTACCAGGGATGTAAAAAAAATATGGTCGTGACTCTATCCCAAAAACTCACACAAACTTTCACTTTGTTGTCCATCATCCTTTAATCTCTATTGTTGCTCCTTTACCTCCTCTTTTAAAATTGTTCATATTGTCTACAACATTGTCTTTAACATTTTTCATAACACTGCAATAGTTCTCTTGGATTTCCATATTCACATAAGTGTGATTTGCTAGAGTAGCCAATTATAACAAAATCACTACCCATTGAACTAGCTAAACTCAATAAAAAAATCTTGAATAATCCAAAACAATTACCATAATTCCATAAACATATGAGCCAATCACTTTATAAAATCCTTCATGAAATTATAAACTTGCTTTTACCGTTTCCATTAAAAGGTTATCATAAGAATGACCCTTATACTTAATTATGGTGAAGCACCACATCGAAAAAATCACAAAACACACCCATTAAAATATCATAAAGCACTCTTATGCCATTAAACCAAATACCTTCTTGTAAACTGTGCTCTTTTTGTTTTTTTGTTTTTGTTTTATATCCATGCATGTGGCATGCACCTTTGATTCATCCCTTCAATTTTTTTTTCTCTACAGCAACGCACATGTTACAATGTTTGGGGTGTTTTTCTCCTTCATACCGTAGAATTTCACAACAAGAATCTCGCGCAGAATTACACAATAAGAATTCCGCTGAGTCAATTACATCATAGAGGTGTCACATGCATCCAAAAACAAATTGACAAATTTCCTTTGAACAAGACAATGGTCTTCTTTGATGCTGTGAAGTTGGTCAACTCTAATGCCAGTGGTACACACGATTCTCATCCACCACTAGTGTCTCTGGCTCCAAATAGAAACCACTGCCATGCTCCACGCTAGAATCGCAGGCTCGTTCGTCCCACTCTCCTCCATAGTATGCATGACTTCACACCAGCTACATGTAGCAAAATACTGTTCGGAGTCACCAGGTGGGCATAAACTCCACCACTCGAATTCCTTCCACACGAAATCAATGAAAAACACATGGAACCAACAAGATCTACCGACAACATATCTAAACCCTTGCCTTCTCCTCCCAATATTGAGCATTTCACAGGTTCAATCAACAACAAATGCACATATTGTTGTGCTTCTCCGGCAATTTGGACAGACTAGTGCTTGTCTCCATGCTTCAATAAACCAGTAACATAAGATCGGAACAAAACCACAACGTACCATGTAGATACACAAAAACCAGGTAATTAGATGTTGGACAACCTATGTAGCTCAGCAATAAATTTTGATTCAAACCTCGGTATCCACCAAGTTCACAAAGCTCGTCAATGTTGTTTGAATGGCAGAAGAGTAAAGGCACAAATTACACAAATATTTTACACACAAAACACAAACGAGTTGCGGCTCTTTATTAATCACACGAACTTCAATCACAATACTTGCTTAATACAATGAATCCAGTGAAGGGTATTTATCCTAACTCACTTGAAATGCACACACTCACTTAACTGACTCTCTAACTCACTCATCAAATTTATCTATCACACAACTCAATGCTCACTTAACTTATTGTATAACTCTGCACGCAGGAGTTAATTACATATTTTAACACTCCACCTTAATTACGACCGCTAAACTAAAACATAACTCATGACAACTCAAACATGCCTACTGGTCTATGTCTCAGCTAAGCTTACAACACCCAAGTTTCTTTTGTGAAACTCAAACACATCTATTGCTAATGGTTTTGTAAATATATCATCCAATTGATCACTAGATTTACAAGGGTTCAAGTGAACTTGTCCATTTCTCACAAGTTCTCTAATAAATTGATATCTAGTATCAATATGTTTTCTCTTTTGATGAAACACACTATTCTTGGATAGTGCAATCATTGAAGTGTTGTCACAGTATATCGTTGTTGATCCTTTTTGTTTCTACTTGAGTCCAACCAATACTCTTCTTAACCATACTACTTGACTTGCTGCTGAATTTGTTGCTACATATTCTGCTTCTGCTGATGAGAGTGTCACAATGGGCTACTTATTAGATGCCCATGATATCACACCTAAACCAAGATGGAACACATAATCGGAAGTGCTCTTCCTATCATCCAAACTACCTGCAAAATCACTATCTATGTATCCAATCAAATCTTTCTTTTTTGTAATTGCATACATTATGCCATAATCACTAGTTATTGATATGTATCTTAGAATTCTTTTTCCAACACTCCAATGTGTGTCTTTTGGAGTCTCCATAAATATGGAAATCAAACTTACCCCTTGCATAATATTTGGTCTTGTAGTTGTGAGATATACGAGGCTGCCAACCAATCTTTTGAATAGTGTTGGATTGACATCTGCTCCTTCATCATCCTTACTTAACTTTGTACCTGTTGCAACTGGTGTAGGTCACTAGGTTTGCAATTATCCATCCTGAATCTTTTCAACAAATCTCTAGCATACTTATTTTGGCAAATAAAAATTTCTTTTTCATATTGCTCAACTTCAATGCCAAGAAAATATTTCATGAGACCAAGATCTGTCATCTCAAATTATTTCATCATGGCTTTTTTAAATTCATCTAACTCAAGATCACCTGTAAAAATCATATCATCAACATATAAGCAAACAATCAAAATCTTTCCATGCTCATTTACCTTTGCGTACAAGGTAGGCTCAATGTTGCTTTGAAAAAATCCATTCTTAATCATGTAACTGTTGATTCTTCTATACCATGCTCTAGGTGCTTGCTTCAGTCCATAAAACCCTTTCTTCAACATGTAAACTTTATCTTCTTTACCTTCAACTTCATAACCTGGAGGCTGCTGCACATAATTTTCTTCTTCTAGAATTCCATTCAAGAAGGTTGATTTCACATCCATTTGATATACTTTCCACTTTTTCCAAGTTTCTATGGCTAGAACTGCTCTTACAGTATCCAATCTGGCTACCGAAGAAAATGTTTCTCTAGAGTCTTTTCTTGGTTTCTGCGAGAATCCTTTTGCTACAAGCGTTGCTTTAAATATGTCAATTTCACCTTTCTCATTCAAATTTGTCTTTTACACCCACTTCACACCAATGAGGTTTTTATCCTTTGGCAAATTAACTAAATCCCATTTGTCATTTTTTTCAATAGATTCAATCTCTTCATCCATGGCTTGCACCCAATTTTCATCTCTGATTTATTATTCAAATGAAGAAGGTTGGAATGCCAACAATGCAAGATTTGAATTAACATCCAAATCATCATAAATATCTTTCAAACTTCTCATATTTCTTTTACCATTGCTTGAGTTATTACCTGATTGGCTGCTTGGAAAATTCTAGGCTGTTGATATGCTTCCATGCTGTTATGAAAATCTTGGAGTCTTTGTTGGTGTGAATTTGTTTGGTGTCTTCTCTATTGATTCTTGTTGCTCTTTTTCTGCTACATCATCCTCTTGCATCAATAGTGCTTGAGTGTCGTTTGGTTTGTCTACAATCCCATTTCATGACTTTTGTTCTTTGAACACAACATCTCTGCTGATTATTGTCTTCTTGGTGACAAGGTTATATAATTTGTTAGCTTTTGACTGCTCACTATAACCAATAAATATGCATTTTTCACATTGATCATATAATTTTCCTCTTATCTGCTTAGGCACATGTGCATAGGATACACATAAAAAAACTATGAAATGAGATGTATTGCATGACATACCTGACCATGCTTCTTCTGAAACTTTGTTCATCACACTCTTTGTAGGAGATATGTTTATCACATAAACAACACATGCAACTACTTCTGCCCAATACTCATTAGAAAGGTGTCTTGCTTTCAACATGCTCCTTGTCATGTTCATGATTGTTCTATTCTTTCTCTCTACTACACCATTCTATTGCGGTGTGTATATGGTTGTAAACTATCTTTTGATTCCATGTTGTTTGCAGTACTCATGGAATGCTTTTGAATGATATTCTCCACCACGATCAGATCTCAGTACCTTGATCTGTCGATCACTTTGGTTTTCTACTAAGTCTTTGAACTCTTTGAACTTGGAAAAAGTTTCAGGCTTCGGCTTCAAAAATTAAACCCAATTCTTTTTGCTATATTCATCAATAAAAGTGAGGAAGTAACAACTTCCACCAATCGAATGTGTCCTCATAGGTCCACACAAGTATGTATGCACCAACTCAAGTGGTTTCTTTTCTCTGTATGAAACTCCCTTTGGGAAATTTTCACGATGTTGCCTTCCCAAGATGCAACACTCACAAGTACTAGCAGGTTCTTTGATGGGAGGTAATCCTCTGACCATCTGTTTCTTCTACAACAATCTTAAACCAGAAAAATGCAATTTTCCAAACCGAAAGTGCCATAACTAGCAATCATTAGAACATGCAGTTTTAAAAGAACAAACCTGGTCATTGTAGTTCATAATTAGAGGAAATAGTCTATTCCTTGTCATCTGCACCTTTACTATCAGCTGCTTGCTTGGGGTTTTGTCATAAATAACACACTCTTTCCCCTGAAAGATAACTCTGTATCATTTCTGCGTCAATTGACCAACACTAATCAAATTATGTTTGAGACTAGGAGCATAATATACCTATAATATTGTCTTTGGCTCCCCCTGCTTGGTCAGAATGTTCACCACTCCTTTTCCATTTACATCCATAGTCTTGTCAGTCCCCAACTTTACCTTTTTCTTCACAGATTGATCCAAATTTGTAACCAAATTCTTGTTTCCTGTCATGTGGTTATTGCAACCACTGTCTAATAGCCACACCTTATCAGAAGGTTCATGCATGTTGTTGCATGCTAGGAACATAGAATTAGTATTCTCTGTACTAACATTAGCTCTCTTATTTCCTTGATCAACTATATTCTTCCTACAATCACCAACATAATGACCAAATTTATTGCAATAATAACATCTCACCTTTTATTTGTCAGATTTGTAATTATTGTTGAAGATTTTGCTGCTGCTGCTTCCACTTTCATGTTCATGCTCTTCTCGAACATCTCTATGACCAACATATCTTCCACCTCATCCTCTGCCTCTAGATCGACCTCTGACTCGACCTCTTGAAATAGAAACTTGACTTTTGAAAGAAGTTTCTAAAGTGGAATCCTTATTTCTGTCTATCCTTACTTCGTGCGATAGAAGTGATCCCATCAACTCATCAACTGTCAGTTTTTCCAAATATTTTGCTTCTTCTATGGCTGCTACCAGAACATCAAACTTGGTAGACAAAGATCTAAGGACCTTCTCAATCATTGTTCGATTTTTAATTTCTTCACCATAGATGTTTAACTGATTTACAATAAACATGACTGCATTCATGAAGGAATCAATGTCCTTTGTCTCCTTCATCTGCAGAATTTCAAAATCTCTCCTAGTATTATGCAATTTAACAATATTGAATTTTTCCATACCTTGATAGCTTGTCTCCAAGGTTTCCCATGATTTCTTTGCTAAAGACGTAAAAATTATCATCTGGAACACTGCTCGGTCCACTCCCTGCTGGATAAGAAGCAACGATTGTGCATTCTTCCTTTTGTCTTTATTCCAATGTTCCCTCTCTACATTACTCTACATTACTGAGGGCTCATTCTTCTGCGTCATTCGGAGGTTCTGCAAACCCAAACTTGACATGATCCCAAACATCATGCGCTTTTAGCATGGTCTCCATCTTAATTTCCCACACATCATAATATTTCCCTGTGAAAGAAGGAAGTTGTGGCTGGAAACAGCTTGTAGCCATCTTTCTTCAAACAATAAATTCACTTTTGAAACTCTAAAATTTTTTTGTATGCTTTGCTAAGCTCCAAAAAACAACCTTATAATAAAACCCTAAAGTTTTATTTTTTATATAAGAAATTTCTTTTATAAAAAATATTTATAAAAAAAAATACTTTATACAATATCCACTTTAAAAAAAATAAGCTTTAAAAAGTCCTTTCCAAAAACACTTTTTAAAAACAAAAAACTCTTACGTATGCTTTAAAACCTTTTCATATGTTTTAAACCTTTTACGTATGCTTTAAAACCTTTCGAAAAACTCCTCGTTGAACTTTTCTTTGAATATTAAAACCTTTTAATAACGCATAATAACACGGCTGAAGTGTGTTGTAGAAGCATTTAACGCTTGTCGCGTATAATAGCACCACGTTAGTGTGCTAACGCTACTGAAACAAAGGAACCTCTGCGTGTTGTGCGAAGCTGGTGAGTTTACCAATTGTAATGCGATTCTTTGCTGTGGGAACCTGCATTATGACGCCCTGTATACAATGTATGAGGTGTGTTGTAGCTTAAAACAACGAGAATTTAAAAATATCTTCACACACACAGATGATTTTTGATCTGTATTTCCCTTGTTCTTTGTAACCTCGCTCTAATACAAATTTGTTGGAATGGAAAAAGAGTAAAGGCACAAATTACACAAATATTTTACACATGAAACACAAACGAGTTGTGGCTCTCTATTAATAACACAAAATTCAATCACAATACTTGCTTAATACAATGAACCTGTGAAGGGTATTTATCCTAACTCACTTGACATGCACACACTCATCTATCACATAATTGGACTTGGTCAACACTCACTTAAATGACTCTCTAACTCACACAACAAATTTATCTATCACACAACTCAACGCTCACTTTACTGATTGTCTAACTTTGCATGTGGGAGTTAATTACATATTTTAACAACTGTCTCATCACATATTGAATTTTTACAACTGAAGCACTTCCAACATAGGTCTTCCAACACTTTAGCGATAATCATCCATGACACCACTGACAATGCCTCCACACATACATCGTATGCAAGCTCAGCCTCCTTATGCGCACGGTTTGCGGTTGAAAATGGGCCTTCCACACACCACTACTCAATGCAAACTCCATTTCACGCAGAATCCTCTGTACAAACTGGTGCATTTGTGTGCTTCTCCTAAGAGATATTAAAAAACACAAAAGAAATAGTCCATCTGGATAACTTGACCATAGAACATAGCAACTACATCCAATATGGCTCTCCTCACGAGCATTGAAAGTTCAAGTCGTCCACAACACATGTTTATTTCATGGACAACAAACTCAAATAAAAGGAGCACTACACAATACTCTTCAAAACAGATACATATACTCTCTATTCCCTTAGCCAGGAAGGGTCCAAGCTCATATGATCTCCATTACCAAGTTAAATTTTTATAAGACACACAAAATTGCATTCACCTGGAAATAATAATACAATATAAATACAGCAGGTTATGTCTAGAGATAGTTAGTATATCTTGGACATACAATCTCTTGTTTGAGTGAATATCTCAACCACACACCAATATAGGAAGCTAACTAATTGGAGAGAATCTCTCAACTAATTAGACCTCAAAAAACTCCCAAATACTAGAAAAAAACTCTTGTAAATAGAATAAATCACAACAAATACAAGTAGGAATTATATTTTCCAACTAAATTTTCAAAGGTCGCATTTTATTTTTGGTATTTTAAGTTTTCATTGTACCAAACAGTAAGCAGATATATAGTAAGTAGATAGGTTGCAAACTCAAATATCATATTGCAACAACACCTATGTCACATTCTTTCAAAGGTGGGGAGGCATTATGAAGATAGGATGGAAAAATATTATGTTAAAAAATGGAAGAAACCAAATATATTCTGAAACTAGCATCTCACAGGTGAGAATGCTGCACCTGGAGACAGGTGAGAAAGCTGCACCTAGAGACTGCCTCAAGCAGAACGTTCTACGCATTAATCAATAACATCAAGAATATATAAGTTTACATGAGAATAGGATATTTAGAACTAACACCTAGAAAATAGGAACTAATTCTTAAAATAGGATACATGCACAACTAATGAACAAACTCTCTCCAATAATACACATGGAACTTCAAATGCTTTAAGTTGTTGATAGACCTTGGCAGTGATTCCAATTTAGTCTGACTTAAATCTAACACTGCCAAATATCTCAACTTATTGAAAAAACTTGTAGAAATCGATTTCAAGGGGGTATTATTCCATAGCAATAGAGTTCGCAGTTGTGGACACTGAATTCCAACTTTGATTATTTTTATATTTTTTTTGTGATATTTTGAGATACAAAGATCTAGATTTGAAAAACAATGAACAAACTTGCAAGAGAACGAAGGAGTGAGCAAGAATGGAGAAAAGAATGAAATTAATTCACCAATATTAGTTTTGGAATCAATACATAAAATAAACTCAGTTAAGCTTAGTTGTACATGCAATAACTATGGATAGTTAAAGCTAACTGAAGCTAAGCATGCTTTATGTTCTTCTAATGTGCACATGCACCATATGCAAGCACTAGAGCTAACTAACTAAGCCAAGTGCACATCGCATGTAATATCTAGAGTTGAACTAAAGCTAATTAAGGTTAACTATGTGCATGTAAATCACTCAAGTTAACTAGATAAAGACAAGTGCACATTGCATGCAATATCTAGAGTTGAACTAAAGCTAATCTAGGTGGATGTACACCAACACCCCCCCTTAAGCATAAATTATGTGAGTGTGATGCAAAATGAATGAGTCCCGACAACACGACCATTTTAGGTACCCATATTCAATGCATGAAAAGGAGGAAAGAGGGAAACCCCAGTGGGAAGAAAACCCCCCCTCAAAATATATTGCAAAAGTAGAGAAAAGACAACTGCTAGGCAGTCGTGTCCTTCACCCCGAGACGCTCTCACAGGAATCGAAACTTCTACTTAGTGAAAGTCTTGGTGAAGAAATCAACAGTCTGCAAAAAAGTAGGATATCACTAAATATTGATGATCCCATCATGAATGAGTTCTCTAACGAAGTGCATGTGGATCTCGATGTGTTTGGTCCATTGCCGCTGCACTGGATCTCTACAAAACTTTAGCGTACTTTTATTATCGCACCAGATGACAATTGGATGATGGAAACTAATCCCAAGCTCAGATAGGAAATGTTGAAGCCAAATGGACTAAATAGTGGCTTTGAATACGCCTATATACTCGGCCTCTACTGATGATAAAGCAATGGTAGTCTCCTTCTTGCTTGACCAACAAATTGGGTTGGATCCCAAACTAAGTACATAACCGGAGGTGGACTTGCGATCAATGTTGTTGCCAACCCAATTTCAATCTGTGAACCCAATGAGTTTCAAAGAACAATTGGTTGCATAATGAATCCCATAGGTGATTGTCCCCTGGAAATATTGAAGGATGCGCTTTGTAGCTTTCCAGTGTAACTCATGTGGCTCCTGCATGTATCTGGAAACTGCTCCTATGACATATGAGAGATCAGGATGGGAGTAAGTGAGATAAAGAAGACTTCCCACAAGCTAACGGTAAAATGTGCAATCAACCAATGGTGTGTCTTTGCCATTCTCAAGCTTTATTCCTGATAAGAAAGATGTGGTTTTTGGCTTGTAATCACTCATGTGAAATCGTGCCAAAAGATATCTAGCATACTTTGGATGAGAAATGGTAATCCCAGAACCCCTTTGAATGACCTCTAGTCTAAGGAAGATATTTAGCAAGCCCATGTCTATCGTAGAAAACCGCTTATGCAATGCAGTTTTAATCTCAGTAATGACAAAAGCTGAACTACCTGTTATCAAAATATCATCTACGTAGAGTACTATGATCAACAAGGAGTCAATTTTCTTCAAAAAATAAACATTGGAATCAGATTTGCACCGTAAATTTTTTTGAGATAACAAATAAGAATCCATATTTGCATACCATGCTCTAGGTGCCTGCTTGAGACCATAGAGAGACTTCTTTAGTTTGCATACCAGAGAATAATTGTGCATGTATCCCTATGGCTGCTCCATGTAGATTTCCTCCTTGATATCACCATGAAGAAAGGCATTCTTCACATCCATATGATGCACCTCCCATCCTCTTGCTGCTGCAATAGAGAGAGCTAGCCGAGTGGAATCCATTTTTTCCACTGGAGCAAAAGTCTCATCATAGTCAACACCGTGTACCTACTGAAAATCTTTTGCTACCAACCGTGCCTTTCATCGATTAACTTGGCCATTTGCTACTTTCTTTGTATGGTAAACCCACTTGCACCTCACAATTTTCCGATTGGAAGGTAGCATAACCAAATCCCAAGTCTGGTTCTCAATGAGATATTTATATTCCTCATACATTGCTGCTTCCCATTCAGGATGCCCAGTTGCTTCTGCATAAGTCTGTGGATCAGATGCATGCATGGGCATGCATGGCTCCATAGCTAAGAGTGCTTGTGGGTCTTCCTCAAGCTGAGGTATAGAGGCAAGATCATCAAGGATATCACTCATGCTACGCCATTTTTGTGTTGAAGGTGGTCAAGAATATTCCGAACTACATGCAGAAGTATGATATGGATGTTCAACAACTGGTGGTCCAACAGGTGTCACAGGAAAAGACTCATCTTCATCAAAATTCTAATCTGAAGTTTCATATGCATACTCATCAATGAGTGATGATGGAAACTTGGTAACAAGTTCATCTGCTGGTGCATGCAAAATATCTTCGTCAAAATTTACACTCCTTTCAATAAAGGACTCTTCAGTGTTGATATCAAGCAATCTGTACCCTTTGACTTCATTAGAATATCCAACAAACATGCATGCTTTACTTTGAGGCTCCAAAGCCTTTCTCTTCTCTGTAGGAATGTGAGCCCATGCTCCAGATCCAAAAATGCGGACATGACTGACTTCAAGTTCCTTACCAGTCCAAGCCTCAAAAGGTGTTTTTCCAGTAACAGATTTATGAGGAGATCTATTTTGGATGTATGAGGCACAATCGATATCTTCAACCCAAAATTTTGACGAAAGAGATCTTGCATGCAACATGCAATTGGCCATCTCTTTCAAAGATCGATTCTTCCTTTTAGCCACCCCATTTTGTTGTGGAGTGTAAGGAACTGTATGTTGCAACTGTATGCTTGCTTCATTACAAAGATTCTTGATATCTTTGTTGAAATATTCCATCCCATTATCCATGCGCAGTATCTTGATGCATTTACCAGACTGATTTTCCGCATGCGCTTTGAAAATCTTTAGATGTTGAAAAACTTCAGACTTGAGTTTCAAGAAGTAAACCCAATTGAATCTTGTGTAATCATTTATAAATGACAACACATATCTTGCTTTGCCCATTGAAAGCACTGGAAATGGACCTATGATATCACTGTGTACAAGTTCCAAAGGTGAAGAGGCTCTCCATGCATGCCCCTTCTCGAACTTGTCTTGTGGATGTTTTCCAAGAGCACATCCATTACAAACACCATTTGAAAATTCAATGGTCGGAAATCATTTGACCATCCCTTGCTTGCCAAGTTGTTGCATATATTTGAAATTCAAGTGCCCAAATATCTTGTGCCAAATCCTACTTTCTTCATTTGCAGGTGTAAGTAGCAAAATAGAATCTGATTGAGGAACAAAATCAGAAAATGTATATAGACAAGATTGATCATTTACCATGCCAGATGCAATCTTCAAGTTGGTTTTCATGTCATAAATGCTCATGGAATCTGGGGTAAATTCCACTTTCCTTCCGCTACCTGTGTGTGTCATCTGATACACTAAGAGAAGATTCACAGAAAGCCTTGGAATATGCAAGACATTCTCAAAACTTCCATCTTCGAATTGCACTCTTCCTTGGCTATTTGCTGCAGCTACAGAATTGTCTCCCATGAGAAGAAGAGGTCCTGAGTATGCATGTAGAGAAGAAAATGATTCCTTTGAAGAAGCCATATGATGTGAAGCTCCTGAATCGATGATCCATTCTTGCGGTGCAGAATGAAGAGCAATCAAAGCATGCCCATTACCTCTTGGTTTTGGTGCTTTTTCTCTAGACTTCTTCTTGGCATTCTCAGGAATGTGGTCTCCAAGATTATGTTGCTAGAGTGTCTGCGCCATAATATCTATAGTCTTCTTCATGCATGTAGATTCAGGGTGAAAACCACAGTGGCAATAATTGCACATTTATTTTTCTTTCATTCCTTTCATTTCCTTTGAGCCAGATGATCCATCTGGGGGTTTGGGATTTCCTCCCTTTCTTGGATCAGGATCCTTCTTCCCTTTTCCTTTCTGATGGTATTTGGAATTTTCCTTTCCTTTTGCATGCATAGTAAGTGCATGCGCTTTGGAATTTTTAAGTGTGCCCGTTTTGATGATCTTATCTTGCTCATGCATCAAAGACTGAATAAAAGAATCTAGTGAGGGCATATTCCAAGATCCACCGGTTGCAGATCTTACTGTGTGGAATGTAGAGACGAATACTGCATACTTTGGACCAAGTTTTGATAAAATGGAAAGAATCATCTGACTTTATTGCTTGGATTTGTCGATCTTGCATCCTTTCAGGTGAAGCAACAAGGCTTTATACCTTGTGAAGAAATCTTGAATGTTCTCAAAATTTCTCGGATCTAATGAGTTTAACTCATTTTCGAGAATGTGACCCTTCATTTAATCCTATTTTCCAAACAATCCTTCCAAATTTTTCCATACTTCATTTGGAGTTGAACATGATTCAACATGAAATAGCAGTTCTAGAGAAATAGATAAACATAGGATGTCGATGGCCTCATCCATGTGATTCAAATATCTTGTTTTCTCCACTGCCGATGTTGGTTCAACTTCGGTTTCCACGGTTATTCGAAATAAGCCTCTACTTCTGAGATGAAGTAGAATCTTTGGCTTCCATTCGAAGTAATTATATGGAGTAAGAATTGTCGATTGTGGAAACTCCAATTTAGACTCCATTCTTTGTTGTTGCTTCAATCTTCTGAACCTGCAAAAAAAAATTGCTTCTACATTGACTACAAATCCCTGCGCTCTAATACCATGTGAGATTTTGAGATACAAAGATCTAGATTTGAAAAACAATGAACAAACTTGCAAGAGAATGAAGGAGTGAGCAAGGATGGAGAAAAAAATGAAATTAATTCATCAATATTATTTTTGGAATCAATACATAAAAGCAACTCAGTTAAGCTTAGTTGTACATGCAATAACTATGGATAGTTAAAGCTAACTAAACCTAAGTGTGCTTTATGTTCAGCTAATGTGCACATGCACCATATGCAAACACTAGAGCTGACTAACTAAGCCAAGTGCATATCGCATGTAATATCTAGAGTTTAACTAAAGCTAATTAAGGTTAACTATGTGCATGTAAAGCACTCAAGTTAACTAGCTAAAGACAAGTGCATATTACATGCGATCTCTAGAGTTGAACTAAATCTAATCTAGGTGCATGTACACCAACAATTTTTCACCAATGAAATTCTACTTATGCCTAAGCACTCATTTGAGGGGAATTTTTCCAATTTCTCTCCAAGCTTTAACAAACATTTAGTTCCAACCTGAGATTTAGAAAGAGCTAAATCATGCAATAAAGCATGGATTTTACAGTACTTTATTCGTCCATCTCCGCCAACCTTTGAAAATTCCAGCAGACATCGATCAACAAGTTCCTGAATGTAAGAGAGACCAATATCGTATGCGTCTGCTGCTATTGGGGTAGAAACAAAGCCTTTAGCAATGCATGAATATACTAAATATTGTGCTCTCATTTCCGTATTTTTAGGAAAAACAGAGCAATACAAAAAACAAGATTTCAGATGATAAGGTAAAGCACAGTAACTTAACCTTAGAGAGGGCATGATGGTGCCAGTTAAGGCCTCTGCTTGATTACGTTGCAAGGTGGATTCCCACATATTAGGGATCCTTTCTAATCTTACCAAAGAATTTTCTATTGTTTTTATGGCTAACGGCAGGCTGCCACACTTTTGTACAATACGCTTGGAGACCTGTTTCATCTCTTCTGAAAGAGGATCATTTTGACGGTTCGGAAACGCATGGACGTAGAAAAATTTCAAGCTCCATTTGACAAAATAAATGACAAACAAAATAATTCATGAACCATGCATTCAAATCCCAGTAAGATAATCAAACATGCACATTGTTACCTGCAAAAAATCCTCTTGTTGGCTACTCTTTTCTATGTTATTTTATGCCCTTGCTAGTTGTTGTTCAAACCTTCTTCTTGTCTGTCACTCGAATTCATCTTGTGCTACTTGTTTTACTTTATTGTCTCTCCTTGTGTCCTACTTGTGTTCCTTGTTTTTGCCCCAAGTTTTGTAGCCTTCTTTCTCTTTTCCTTTCTTTTCCCAAAAAGAGAATGCTAGAATGTTCTCTCTCCAATTTTATTTTCTTTTCATTTTTTTTCTTCATTTTTCCTTGCATGCATATTATTATTTTAGTATTTTTATCATTTCCTTTTCTCTTCCTCTTCCCCACCTGTTGAAATGAAATTTCTTTCATTATCCTTTATTTCTTTTGCATTTTTTCCTCATGTACTTGGTGACTTGTAATAATTAATTTTCCATTTGTTTCCTTTTTCCTCTTGCCAATGCCAATTTCCATAGCCAATAAATAATTAACCACAAATGGATCTCAATGTAATTTTTTCCCCTCATTTAACTTGGAATATGTGTCCCATGACCTTCGTTTGATTTTTGTTTTTTTATAATGTCCACGCATTATTTATTTACATGGAAATTTATCTAGGGGTTGTTACGAGAACATCTATGGTTGCATCCTTATTTAAAATGAGAATAATTGAAACTTATTTAGTGATGAGAGACTTTGTTCCTTTGGAGGTAAGCCACAACGTTGGCCTCTCCATATGTAATATTTTGGAGTTGGAGATGTGCAATTCACAGTTCCAAAAGAGTGAGTATAGTCTCATTTAACTAAATAAAGTTAAGGTTTCAAACATGGGCCATCTCTTTTTCTTATTTAGGAGAAGAAGCCTCATTGTGAGTAGTGTCTTGGGCTACCTTTATAGGTCATTAAAGACTTCTAATCCTTCAAAATTATTTGGGAAATTTTTTTCATTGTTGAAGTCATTTTCAGTCCTTTCAAATAGGTCTAAAAGTTTAGTAGAATTTTCTAAAATTCAAGGATATTTAGTGGAATCTTTGGTTTTTAGGATTGAGATTTTTAGCCCAAGCCCTTGGTCATATGACCCTAGGAGCCGTGAAAATGGTTTAGTGAAAATTTATAAAGGAGCTGTTAGTCATCAATAATTTTTTCTACCTGTAGATGACTATAGATGGTTTCTAGATTTCTAAAAACAAAATTCCCTGAACATTGTGAGTTTTAGAAATCTCACTGCTTTCATTATCCTTATAGAAAATTTTTCACTATTCCACTATTTTTCCATTCCATGGTCAGCCCGCTACTCCTAAAAGACTTCTTATGTGCTTTTACCTACCTTTGTTCTTTTAGATAACTAGGGTTTTTGAGGGCATTTTTATTGGTTTCATGACTTCCATGGTTAAATCATCAACAAGGCTTGTATCCTGATGTTATTACACCTTACCCTATCCTTAATATACCTTGATAAGCACTCCCCATCACTCCTATCCCTGAAACTCATCATTTTTCTACAAAACCTAGCCTATTGCTACAATTTGACACTTTTCGAGACTAGGCCTGTGTTTTTCCCTTTTGGACCCCTTCCCCTCACTCAATCCTTGAAATTCCACTTTCCCTTAGTCTCTAACATCTATCCCTATCCCCCAAAATTTCCCCAAGAATTTAGACAACCCTAAACCCTATAACTAAATCAAACTCTAAAATCAAACAAGTTAAATCGTTTACAAGAAAACATAGAGAGAGCCCTCTCTGAGTCCAGGAAGGCTAGGTCCTAGGACTCCAAAGATTGGCTTGATATTACCCCTGTTCATTTGTTCTTGCCAATCTGCAAATTACGGGGAGCTAACATAGTGACGATCACGGTGGGACTTTCTGAATAAATAACATCTTAGACATCCTTAAGACCTCATAAAACCCACAAAAATCCTTAGATTGGATTTCAGTTGTTGATGGTGGACAAACAAAAAAATCCTTAATATAGTAAACACCCTCCACTGTGCGACTCCACTGGCCTCCAGTAGGCCTACTGACCCCACTACTTCTCATATACTCTCCTAGGAATGCATTAATCATGCTGATGGTGGACAACAAAGTTGAAACCCTGCACTTGGTGACTCCACAACTCTCAATAGACCTAAAGACTCTACTGGTAGAAGACTCTAGACTGGTTGAAAAGATGCAATGACCCTTTCTGATTTACAAACATGGATCCAAGGATACAATGGAGATATGCTCTGATGAACACAGATCACATCCCTGGATTCCCACACAAAAAGCCTCTGATAGATTGGTACACTAAACTGCCTATGTTTCAAAATGAAAAATGTGATGACCCCTTATTACATCTCATCAAATTTCATATACATGTATGGAGGTTAAATTTTGAATGGCATGAAGACTGCCTCATGAAAATTTTAATGGGGACATTAGAAGGTAAAGAAAGGAAATGGTATGAAGGCCTAGACCCTCGTAGTCTGTTTTCTTTGAAGGATTTCCACAAGGTGTTTTATGAACAATATAAAAAATACTATCCATCTTTATCATTAGCTAAAAATTGTCGTGATCAATCTGAAGATTTCACACAATACCTTGTAAACATTGATGAAGATTTAGGGAATTGGCATCCTAAATATTTATTAGAAGGAATCCATGCATTTCATACTCAAGATAACTATTATGACAGCCAGGAAGAGTTGGTTGAGGATGAAATCGATCAGGAAGTAAAGGAAGATCTTTAGGATCTCTTTGAAGGCACATGTAATGATTCACCATCTCTTCTAGGTGAGGCTCAAAAGGACATTTAGCCTCAGAATCAGCTTTCACAAGAGAATGAAAAAATTCAGCCTTGTGATCAGTGACAAAGGGAAGATAAACATCATGGTTCTGTCCAAAGAAAGAGAAAAATGCCTCCTCTTTTAACTGAAGAGGATATAGATCAGATTATAAGCATGCAGCCAGCCTCTAAACCTTTATGTGAGTAGAACACTTCTATTCATTCTCATGCTAATCCTAGCTATCACAGATCAGAAATTGGATGTGTAGACCAATTCAAAGAGAAACAATATAATAATCCAATATGTTTGATTGGTGACATTACTTATTTTGAAGACTGTCCAAATTTTGATCAATATGATGATGGTTGTGATATCCAAACATAAGCTAATCTTACAGAGCAATCAACAGTTGGTTTGTGGGAGGAAGGTCAATTTCATCAACTTGAAAAAGGTAATCAGCCAATACATGTCAGCTATGACACTGATGATGACAGTCTAGAAAACTTGGAAGTAAGTGAAGAATCTATGACTCTTTGTTCTACGTCATTTCAGTCAATCATAAATAACTTTCATGTGATTAGAAATCAGCAGTATTTGAGTTTTGATGTTGAGGTTGGGGAAGATGATGAACTTCTTGAGCAAGTTGTAAATGAGAAGCCTTTTCCTGAAATGGTTGAGGAAAGCATTTGTGACGTAGAACTCTCCTTAGCTCCTGATCTGCAGCCACCAAGTTTCATTGAATTTCAAATTGCAGATGAAGGCTTGGAAATTTATAATCACGGGAGGGTTGTTGTACTGCCTTCTCAAGAAGATTTACTACCAAAGGATACTTCTACCCATCAACATGATGGCCCTCACATGGATTTCAACCTTCTCAATCAGAATACATCAGGTTTGTTAAAGGACAATAGTGCCATATATGATGAAGATGCCAACATAGATGATCGTGAGGAAGAGGTGGAGTTTCTTTCCCAAAAGAGTCCCAAGCTCAGCTAAGTGAAGGAATAAGTAGTTCTGGATAAAGATTATTTCCCAAATCCTCTAAGCCAGGTATTATTTCAAGATCCCTTTGATGTTTTCTTAGAGACATTTGAAGAGGGAGTAAGACATGTCAAGAGCAGTTTGATGCAAGGTTTAAAGAAAATTTTAAGCACTACTATTCAAACACAAGTAAAATGGGAGTGGCCTTTTGATTTTGTTAGCACACTCAAAAAGTTGAACAAATATCACTTATGGAATCATCTAATTGACTGGTTATATTGGAAAAGGGAGTTCACCAAATAAATGTATATCCTAAGTAGGTTAGATTAGGATAGATAGGTATGCAAATAAGATCATCATGATGAGCATATTTCTAGTTTTTAGTCTTAGAATGTTGATCTAAAAAAGGTACAAAAAAAAAGAAAAAGATGAAAAAGAGGGCAGGTTTAAAGAAGAGGTACAACCCCATACCCAAAAAAGAGTATTATTGAAAGTGTGCAAGCCTAAATGCCACTACTAGTTGAGAAAAAGAGTATTGTTTAATCATACAACCTAATCATGATTAGAGATGTTTAAATTTCTGCTGATAGGTTAGTGAATGAAGGATTTCCAAACCATGTAAACTTGGCTTCTTATTAGATTAGATCAGGAAAATATGCTGGCTCTAAATGCTCAAATCTGAACCAAAGAGGAAGAGAGGGATACATAACAAACGATAGATCACAACCCTCATGTTTTCTAGTTTTGATTGTACAAAAAATAATGTTTGTGTGCAGCTTGTCTAAAGCCACAACCCATGGAAAATCATATTGTTTAAACTTGGTTTGGTCATGTTTTCAATTTCATGTTAGTAAGTTAGAGAATAAAGTTTGTCAAACAACTTAATCTTGACAAATGAGTATACTAGGTAGAGAATAAGAGAGTTCATTAGCCTAATATGAACTCTTGAAAGTGTGTTAGGTCCCTATATTACTAGTATAGTCCCTTATTGTTGTTAGTGTAACCCCCTTATTGTTATTATTGTACCCTTGTAACCCCCATTTTGTTATTATTGTGCCCTTAAATTATTATTGTTAGGTTGGCTAGGATTACATTGTGGCCCACTAGGATTACATTATGGCCCTATGGACTCCTATATATAGAAAGGAGGTTTTGTAAATTGTATCATCCAAGAATTGTTCATTTATGTAATGTATTGGAGGTTTCCCCCTCGAAGTGGCTTATTTCTAAGGCGTTGATATCTCTTTTCTTCTATTTTTGGAGCTGGCTACACAACATTTGGTATCAGAGCTTTGGAATCTAGGGTTTCGCTGCTCCAAACAGGTCATCGTGGCATTTTTGCTATAATTTTTTTTCTACGAAGTTTCAGAAGCTAAAATTTTTAAGGTGCGAAGCCGAAATCCTGAGGAATATTTTCTAAAAATTTCAGTGGTTGGTGCGCAATATTTTCGGAGATATCATCTGTGGAAGTTAGGTATTTTTTCAGGCTCCTAAACAAGTCATCGTGGCATTTGCACTATAACTTTTTTTCTACGAAGTTTCAGAATCTGAAATTCGTATGGTGCAAAAATGAAATCCTGAGGAAATGCTTCAAAAAATTTCAGAGCTTGTTTCGCGATATTTTTGGAGATATGATCTGTGGAAGGTAGTGCTTTTTCAGGCTCCTAAATTTCATCTCAAAGAGGTGATCGTGGGAAAAGTTAAATAACTCTCTCTCTGGGCATTGGATTGGAGTGCCGTAAAAAGTAGTCACAAGTACACAGAATTTAGTTTCGTGGCTATCAATTTCAGAGACAAAGGACGAAACAGTGACATGTGGAAAGTCCTACAAGTTCATTCTACTGAACCAGTCCAGAATTAGGTCATTGTGGGAGATTGGACACAACTTTGTCTTGGAGAATCCAAATTAGGTCAGACCTGTGGCATTCGAAAGATAATTCATAGGGCTATGTTGGTACCAAAATTCAAATATTGAAGTGCTACAATCGCAGAGATAATCCAATTTCAATATCGAGCTCCTCAAAAGAAAGAAAAAGCTATACTATGAGGCATGAAGAGGAAGAGTTGCAGTATGAGATATCAAAATTACGGTACCAAGTGCAACAAGTTTCAATATTACGAAGAGCAATTGAAGATGAAATAGATGGTTTAAAACCAGAGATGGATGGCGTGGAAGTGAAGATGGACGGTTTGAAGAAAGGCGTGGAAGCTAAGATGTATGGACACTCATTCAAAAGTTGCAGCAAGATCCTAGTACATCCGATACATTTAGTTGGAAAAATGATTCCTTATGGTACAAACATTGCTTATATCTTTGTAAGAATTCCCAACTAAAATAAAAGATTCTTCTGGAATTGCACACTTCTCCTTTAGGAGGACACTCAGGACTTTTAAAAACTTACCACAGGGTGAAGAAAGATTTTTTTTGGGATGGCCTTAAATTTGATATTCAAAATTTATTGGCGGAATGTTTGGTTTGCTAGCAGAATAAAGTTAAGACAATTAAGACCATGGGTATTCTACAACCTTTATCCATTCCAAGTCAACGTTGGGAGGAGATTTCAATGTATTTTGTCACAGGTTTACCTAAGTCCGAAGGAAAGAGTGTCATGATGGTGGTAGTTGATAGACTTACCAAGTATGCACACTTTTGTGCATTATCTCATCCATTTAAAGCAAGTACAGTTGCTACTACATTTATGGACAGAATTCAAAAGCTACATGGAAGCCCAAGAGTTATTGTGAGCGACAGAGATCCCATTTTTACTGGAAATTTTTGGATGGAGTTATTTTCTTGTTTGGGTACTCAATTAGCTCATATCTCATCTTATCATCCTCAATCTAATGGTCAAAATGAGATAGTAAATAAATTTTGGAAGGATATCTTCGTTATTTTGTATCTGATAAACAAACATAATGGGTCAAGTGGTTACCTCTCGCTGAATGGTGGTATAACACTTCCTTCCATACTGCAGCAAAAAATGACCCCATTTATGGAACTTTATGGATATCATCCACCATCCATCACATCATCTTTAAGGGAAAATTTGAAGGTTCAAGCAGTGGAAGATCACATCAAGCATCAACAAGAAGTTCTCCAACTCTTAAAGGATAACCTGAATTTGGCACAAAATCAAATGAAACAACGGAAATGAGATCAACATCGCGGCGAAAGTTTTCGTATAGGCGACTAGGTATTTTTACGGCTACAACCATAAAAACCAATGTACCTCAAGCAAGCTAAGAAGTATAATAAATTATCGCTAAAGTAATATGGTCCTTACAAGGTTCTGCAAAATATTGGTACCATGGAATACAAATTAGAGTTGCCTGCATCTTCCCGAGTGCACCCAGTTTTCCATGTTTCATGCTTAAAGAAGGTTATAGGTTGCAAATTCCTAGTTCAAACAATATTGCTAGAACTTGACGAGGAAGGAAAAATCATATTGGAGCCGGCCGGTCACGAAACAAGAACTTCGACAACTACGAATCGATCAAATTGGAAGTATCTCATCAAGTGGAAAGAACTTACCCACTAAAGATTCTACATGGGAGGATGAGAATTTTATACAAAAGCACCACGAGCTACTCAAGCGTTGAGGACAACACACTTTTTTCAAAGGAGAGGGCATGTTGAGTACCTATATTACTAGTATAGTCCTTATTGTTGTTAGTGTAACCCCTTGTTATTATTGTACCCTTGTAACCCCCATTTTGTTATTATTGTGCCCTTAAATTATTATTGTTAGGTCGGATAGGATTACATTGTGGCCCACTAGGATTACATTATGGCCCCATGGACTCCTATATATAGAAAGGAGGTTTGTAAATTGTATCATCCAATAATTTTTCATTTATGTAATGTATTGGAGGTTGCCCCCTCGAAGTGGCTTATTTCTAAGGCGTTGATATCTTTTTTCTTCTATGTTTGGATCCGGTTACACAAAAAAGTGATAAGGGTACAAGTAGATATTTTTTTATGCTTTCAAAAGAAAAGAATGTTGAGGGTTTTCCAGTCCAAGTGCACCCAAAGGAACAAGAAAAAAATGTTAGACAAGGTAGGGTGGGTAGGTAGAACTGAGGTTGAAGCAATCATGTTTTCAGATTTTATGAGATCATAGCTTCAAGAGAACAGTCGCAAATGAAGGAGGAAGGATCTGCAAACTAAAAGTAAGGCACCGGTCTTCAAAACTCAGAGATCAGAACTCTGAGGTCCTGGACACCTCCTAAAAAGGAGCTTCCTTCCCCAAGTGGAGCCACTATTAGTCATCAATAATTTTTGCTATCTATAGATGACTATAGATGGTTTCTAGATTTCTAAAAACAAAATTCCTTGAAAGTTGTGAGTTTTAGAAATCTCACTGCCTTCATTATCCTTATAGAAAATTTTTCACTATTCCATTTATGAAATAAGCACAGTGGAAAACAATATAAAATAATCACACACCTAGCAATCAAACATGAAGATAAGAATTAACGTGGTTCACCCAACCAATCTGGGCTACATCCACCAAACAGAGGTATCGACATTCTTATTCTTCAACAGGAGATTACAACAGCAGATTTTCACATCTACACTTCCTCTTCCTCTCACCTCACATCTCATATTACATTTGCCTCTACAGGCTTACAATTTATAGATGAGAGAAGAAACTGAATAATTAATTCTATCACAACAAAATAGGATAGAATATTTTTTCATCAGGATTTGATGCAATCAGTTAAGGAAAAAATCCTATTGTTGGCATATCCATGATATTTTTAGCCAAATTAATATCCAAAAAATCTCAACAATCTCCACCTTGACAAAAATTAGCCTGATACCTCGTTCTTGTTTTATTTTCATTTTCTCTGCAAGCCAAGAGAAGCCAGGCACCATTGTAGCTTCTCTAATAAAACTGGTTTTGTGAACATGTCTACACAATTTTCCTTTGTATGCACTTTTTCAAGAGAGACTCCCCATTCAGTGATAACCTGTCTTACAAAATGGTACTTTATAGGTATATGCTTTGATTTACTATGATAGGCCGGATTTTTATCCAAGTGAATTGCACTTTGACTATCACAAAATAACTTAATTTTTTCTTGCAACCTACAAAACTCACCAAAAAAACCTTTCAACCAAACCGCTTCTTTGCAAGCATGTGAAGAAGCTATGTATTCTACTTCTGTAGTGGATAAAGAAACAATGTTTTGTAGCTTTGACATCCAGCTAATAGCTCCACCTGCAAGAGTAAAGACATATCCTTAAGTTGACCTTCTCTTATCCAAATCACCTGCAAAATCGGAATCAACATATCTGCAAACAAATTCACTACTTCTATCATAAGTGATACAATAATCACTTGTGCCTCTCAGATACCGAAGCACTCATTTCACTACTGACCAGTGTTCTTTCCCTGGATTTACCATATACCTGCTGACAACCCCAACTGCATGTGAAATATCTGGTCGAGTACAAACCATTGCATACATCAAAGTTCCTACTGCATTAGCATAAGGTATTCGAGACATATATTCCTTTTCTTCATTTGTATTAGGACATAAACTTGAAGAAAGCTTAAAATGGAAATCGAAAGCGACTGAAACTGGCTTCACATTGTTCATACCAAACCTTAAGAGTATTTTATCAATATACTTCTCTTTTGATATCCACAGCTTACCATTGCTCCTATCTTTGAAAATCTCCATGCCCAAAATCTGTCTTGCTGCTCCTAGATCTTTCATATCAAACATCCTAGCCATCTGAGCCTTTAACCTGTTCATCTCAGTTATGCTTTCGCTTGCTAAAAGCATATCATCAACATATAATACTAAGATAATGAATATTCCATTACTTAATTTCTTAAAGTAAACAAAATGATCATATTCACTTCTTATATAATTTTGGCTCATCATGAAAGAATCAAATTTCTTGTACCATTGTCTCGGCGACTGCTTGAGACCATACAATGATTTCTTGAACCTGCAGAAAAATTTCTTGTTGCGATTTTGAACAAACCCTTTAGGTTGTTCCATATAAATCTCTTCATCTAAATCTCCATGTAAGAATGCAGTCTTAACATCTAGTTGTTGTAATTCTAAATCGAGTGAAGCAACTAATGCTAAGACAATCCAAATTGAAACAATTTTAACAACTGGTGAAAAAATCTCATGAAAGTCAATTCCTGCTTTCTGAGAAAAACCTTTCGCGACCAGCCTCGCTTTGTACCTGTTTTCTTTATCATCAACACCCCTTTTCAATTTGTAAACCCATTTACATCCTATAGTTTTTCTGTCATTGGGAAGTTCTATGAGGTCCCATGTGGCATTCTTGTCTAATGCCTTCATCTCCTCCTTCATATCTTCTTTCCACTTATCACTGTTAGAACCTTCTACAACTTCCTAATAGCATAAAGGTTCATCATCATTAGTGGTTAAAGCAACTGAAGTAACATAATCGTCATACCTTTTAGGAGGACGTCTGATTCTCGTGGACCTTCTTAAAGATGTTTTGGGTTCTTCTACAATTTGATGATTATTATTATCTGTAGGAACTTCTTCATGATCTTCATCTGAAACTTGTTCATATTTACTATCATCAGTATTTGAATTGGGTTTCAAAATGAATATGTTGAAACTTAGGTACAGTTTCCTATTTCAATTTATTATCTACATATGGATTATCAAGTGAAGATTCATTGAATTTAACATCTCTGTTAATGATGATTTTGTGAGTAGTAGGATCCCACAACCCATATCCCTTAATCCCATCACCATATCCAACAAAGATATATCTTTTAGATTTAGGATCTAATTTAGAACGATGATGTTTCGGAATTAGAGCATATGCATCACAACCAAAAACTTTCAGTTTAGAATAATCACAAGGATGACCTTTCCATACCTCATGAGGAATTTTTCATCCTATTGCAGTTGATGGTGATCGGTTTATCAAATAGCAAGCCATAGATACTGCTTCTGTCCATAATTCCTTCTGCAAATTTGCTTTACTTAGCATACTTCTTACTCTTTCTAAGAGAGTCTTGTTCATGCGTTCAACAAATCCATTTTGCTGAGGAGTATAAGCAGTAGTTCTGTGTCTTTTGATCCCAGCTTCCTTGCAATAATTATTAAATTCCTTTGAAGTAAACTCACCACCATTGTCAGTTCTTAAACATTTTATGGTTCTTCCAGTGATGTTTTCTACTAATTCTCTAAACTGCTTGAAAATTGTGAATACATCAGACTTTATTTTTAACATGTAGACCCATACTTTCCTAGAGAAATCATCTATAAAAGATACAAAATATTATGATCCTTCATATGAGGTCGTAGGAGATGGGCCCCAAACATAAGAATAGATATAATCAAGGATTCCTTTACTATTATGTTTTCCAGTTTTAAATTTCTGCTTGCTTTATTTCCCATAAATACAATGTTTGCAGAAATCTAACTTAAAATACTTTAAACTAGGAAGTAACTTACGATCAAATAATATTTTTAATCCTCTTTCGCTCATATGGCCCAACCGTTGATGCCATAGTCGAATAGAATCATTGTCGTTTTCAGATACAGTAGAAGCATGATCTGACTCTATTCTTCCTTCTAACTGAAAAATATTTCCAACCTTCTTTGCTTTCATTACTAATAGGATTCCTTTGTAAATTTTCATCACTCCACCTTGAATAAAATTTTTATATCCATTTGTGTCTAACACTCCTAGAGAAATAATTTTTTTTTCTGAATTCATGCACGTGTCTTACATCAGTTAAGATTTTATTTGTCCCATCAAACATTTTAATCTGGATGCTTCCAATTCCCACAACAGTACATGAGACATCATTGCCCAAGTAAACTACTCCATCATTAATTGACTTATAAGTTTTAAACCATTCTTTATGAATGCACATGTGATTGGACTCACCAGAATCTAACAGCGAATGTTGATCATGATTTAACAAATTAACTGATAGAACTTCATCACTTATACCTGAACCAGATGTCGAACCTGAACCTGTATCTGTCTTGTTTTCTTCTTTATTTTCTGTTGAAGAGTCTCCTTTGGATGTTTGCTATCTCTTCCAACAGTCCTTCTTCAAATGTCCAGATTTGTCGCAAAACCAGCATTTTAGCTTACTCTTCTTCCCTTTTGATTTTGACCGAGAGTTGTTTTTCTGACTGAAGCATTTTTCTTTAGATCGACCTCTAACCATCATCGCTTCTGATGTAGAGGTTTCTAAATTTGACCTTTTCCTAGTTTCTTCAGATAGCATAGCTCCAACAACATCATCAAGTTCAATGATTTCTGATGAACTAAGACTTATAGAACTAACAAAATGATCCCATGACTCAGGCAACGAGCATAATAAAGTTACAAATTTATCTTTTGAATCAAATTTTACTTCTATGCTATCTCACTGCACCAAGAGAGTATTAAAGGTATTCAAATGATCTGTTATTGTCGTACCTTCCTTCATGCGCAAGTTGTACAACTGTCTTTTCAAAAGAATCTTGTTGGTTAAGGATTTAGTCATGTACAATTTTTCTAGCTTTGTCCATAAACCAACAACTGTTTTCTCTAACACGATGTTAAATAAAACATCATCCGCCAAACACAATCGTATGCCGCTCAATGCTCTGTCATCAATGTCAATCCATTCGTCATCTGTCATGGTGTAAGGTTGTTTGGATTTACCCAAAAGTGCCTTTGCCACACCTTGTTGTACGAGTAGATCCTGCATCTTGACTTTCTAGATTTCGAAGTTATTTCTCCCATTAAACTTCTCGATCTCAAATCGAGCACTTTGAGTATTTGCCATATTGAGTAGCTTGTATCAATAATTTCCAATTTCAATTCTTAATAAACGAAGATTTTATTTTAATCAAAATTAATAATTTTGATAAAAAATGCCCTTTTTCAAAACATGCCATTATTTTCGCCTACAAACCGAATCTTTTTCGGCAAATCGACAGCACTTGTAAACAAACATTCCTCCGTCGAAATCCTAGGCCCTACCCAAGTCCATATATCAAAATTTAAATAAATTGATATAATGCCACCATATATCAAACTTTAAATAAATCGATATAATGCCACCATATATCAAACTTTAAATAAATCAATATATTTAATAAAGTGGAATACTTGATTTATGGAATTTCAATTTCAATGGCTTTTCAATACAAAGGAATACTACTCACTTAAAAAACGCAGAACCAAACTCGCAAATCTGCAAATCGTTTATGATGTTAACTATCTCCATCTCACGACGCTTCATTTACCAATTCACGCGCTCCTCACCATACTTGAACAGAGGATGCAAATGCTAATATCTGGAGGTTCTAATAGTGGAAGTGTTCAACCTTAGCTAAGCTTGAGCGAGAACGTTCACCGTTCACAAGCCAACTCACGGCGCCAACACACGACTCGATAGCTTTATCACAGCTCACGAGTCTACGTAAAATTTCAACCTCCACGGCACTGCTAAACATCCATCTCACGGCGCTCACAAACCGCTTACGAGCTATGGCTCTTCCAGCTCACGATTAATCCACTGCAACCACGCTGCTCGATCCTCCAGCTCACAGCTCTTCAACCATCAGGTCACGCAGGCTCAAGAAAGTTTGAGCACTTTCTCATTCATATTGTAAATTATGCCCAGCCAGGCAGATCAAGAAAATATTGCAAAACACAGATCAAAAACAATTGCAAATCTGTCTCCACAGTGGGCCACCAATCAGCCTTCACACCACTGCATGAAATTACGCCTTCGAAAAAAATGATGTCAGCATGAATCACTGCAACAGGAAGCTCAACTGCTTCAATACCAACTGTACGATATAAGAACAGCAGAAAACAATATAAAATAATCACACACCCAACAATCAAACATGAAGACAAGAATTAACGTGGTTCACCCAACCAATCTGGGCTACATCCACCAAACAGAGGTATCGGCATTCTTATTTTCAACAGGAGATTACAACAGCAGATTTTCACATCTGCACTTCCTCTTCCTCTCACCTCACATCTCATATTACATTTGCCTCTACATGCTTACAATTTATAGATGAGAGAAGAAACTGAATAATTAATTCTATCACAACAAAATAGGATAGAATATCTCCTCATCAGGATTTGATGCAATCAATTAAGGAAAAAATCCTATTGTTGGCATATCCATGAGATTTTTAGCCAAATTAATATCCAAAAAATCTCAACATTCCACTATTTCTCCATTCCATGGTCACCCCGCTGCTCCTAAAAGACTTCTTATGTGCTTCTACCTACCTTTGTTCTTGTAGATGACTAGGGTTTTTGAGGGCATTTTTCTTGGTTTCATGACTTCCATGGTTAATTCATCAACAAGGCTTGTATCCTGATGTTCTTACACTTTCCCCTATCCTTAATATACCTTCATAAGCACTTTCCATCACTCCTATCCATCAAACTCATAATTTTTCTACAAAACATAGCCTATTGCTACAATTTGACACTTTTCGAGACTAGGCCTGTGTTTTTCCCTTTTTGACCCCTTCCCCTCACTCAATCCTTGAAATTCCACTTTCCCCTACTCTCTAACATCTATCCCTATCCCCCAAAATTTCCCCAAGAATTTAAACAACCCTAAACCCTATAACTAGCCTAAAATCAAACTCTAAAATCAAACAAGTTAAATCCTTTACAAGAAAACATAGAGAGAGCCCTCTATGAGTCCAAGAAGGCTAGGTCCTAAGACTCCAAATATTGGTTTGATGTTACCCCTATTCATTTGTTCTTGCCAATCTGCAAATTATGGGGAGCTAACAGGAGCAAGATATCTTGAATCTTTCAAGTACTAATATCTATCAGGTGGGGTAGATGGGCACCAAAATATGTTAAGTGGTAGAATTGAGAACTGGGATCAGTTGATACTGGAAGTCAGGGGAACAAAAAGTTTGAATGTTTGTTAAAGTGGTTAGCAAGGAAGTGGGGATGTTCTAGATATTTTAACATCCATCAAATATTTGTAATTTTAGCTTCTATACCCTTGATGCTAAACTACACACCATAACCTTTCCAATAGTGTGAAAATCGCCTCAGTGAGATGTCATATGAGGAAGGTATGTTTCCCACAAGTGACTTATTTTTTGACCACCATGGTATAAGTGAATGCCACATTAGTCCCTATTACTCACACATATGGGGCTAGGAATTTCAAAAAGATTCTAGACAGTCCAAATCCTATTTATAATTAAGGATTAAGGGATGCAAAAATCCTAACCCTATACAACTATCAAGGTATGTTAAATAGTGGGAGCTAGTAGGAGAAAGGGTTCCATTATTTTGCATTGTAATTTTCCAATAATAAATTAGATCATCTAAGAGTGGGATATGAGAGCATATCAAAAAATGAAATAGATTTTACAACATCCATTCATAGCATAGAGTCAAAGAAAACTCCATAGTGAATCTCTCTTTCTTTGTATTAACATATATTGATTGAAGAAAATATAGAAAAACACATGCCTTATCTTGTAACTAATTTTACACTCATTACAGGTTTCGGGAAATACATTTTTTGTTCAATTGTATAAATAGTGTAAAGAAAATATATAAAAACACATGCCTTATCTTATAACTAATTTTTCACTCATTACAGGTTTCCCGAAATACATTTAGTGTTCAATTGTATAAATAGTTTGTATATTTACTTGTTCTTATTTTTATATGTAATGATTTTCTTAAATATATGTAATAAGAAAATAGTAATTAATCTGCAATCTAACAAAATAAAAGAGAAAACCTAAAATGCAGCATTACCTTCGAGGCTTCAACAATCTTCTTCGAAGGCTGTCTCGCGCTATAACTAATTTATGCATAAAAATGACCAGTATCCATTGTTTGTACCTAATTTATGCAGAAAAATGATCAGTATCCATTGTATGTACCTAATTTACACAGAAAAATGACCTTACAATAATACATAAGGATTATATATAAAATCGAAGACATCGATTGGTCATACCGATCTTTACTTTCCTGAGGTCTATGGATATGCTTCATACAGCTATGGAATTTGAATGTCAAAATTTTCATTGGTGTATATATTTATTATTCGTGTAGTTTAATTTATATAAGGAATTTTAATTAAAATTTGGGAGAGATTTTTAAAAACTTGATTTTAAGCTGTTTAATCTGAAAAATTCTAGTGGGCTAGGGTTTTTATTGTTTTGAATCTATTTATGCATTCAAAAATATATTTTAAACAAAAAAAATCACATTTTTTTATTAAAATTGTTTTGCCAATTCCAGTCAAAAAATCTATTTTATCTATAAATTAGACTACATTTTTATTATCAATCATATTTTTCATTATTCAATATTTCAATTATGAAATACAGCTGAAATGGTAATCGTTAATTAAATTATAGTTTTTAGAATAGTCGCGATATAGGATAGATATATACTGAGACAATTGTTTTGTTTAGAGTTTTTTTTAAGAAGAAAAAAACAAACTGATTTTCATTATGTTGGAAAAAACAATTTACATGAGATTTTCCGTAAATTCCCAATTGTTGTGCATCATATCAAATGTAAACAATAATAAAAATCCCATCATGTCAGCATGTAAGAAGCCATGATTTAACAAAATGAAGAAGGTTAGTTCCGAAAAAAAAAACTTGGCTTCATATGATTCCCCATAATAATAAAAAAGAAAAAGAAAAAAAGAAGGACATCATCCCGATAGATCCAACCATAAAAAAAAGGGACAACCAAAAACATGAGAAACAAAAGTAAATATAGTGATCATAAATGCCAGAAGTCTGCACAGAACCCGAGCATGATGCCAACGATCAACACAAAAATATCCAGTGTATCAAAACTATGGAATGAGGATGCGACCATGGTCAATCACATGGGTAGAGTTAGAGTAGGAGAAATGCATATGGCCAGTTTCAAGTTTACTCATGCGGATTAAATTTTGAGAATATTTTAACTTAACTTCACACATATTCACAAATAACATTTGTAAAAATATTCCGAAAATCTCAATGTACCCTTCAAAATTAAAAATAATAACTAAGATGTAATTTCAAATGAGATATAAACGTTCCAGATTAACCTCAAGCGCTATCAGAAACATTAAGTCCTTCCAATCTAGTACAACAGAGTCTGGTTGCTAATAGTGCCCAGTCCACAAAGAGGTTATTCAGTCATCCAAAAATTGCAATATAAAATAGATAACAGAACTTAACACGTCATTTAATTGGTAGGAAGCTAACTAAAATACTTAGATCCCGTCTCCTATGAATGCTCCACATTTCTTGTTTGTTAAACCTCAATCTCTAGGAAACCAACCAACACAGTCAATCAAAATTTGCAAATATAAAAAAAATGTATGTCTTAGAATTCAAGTTATTGGAATGAATTAAGCAATGTACAAGAAAGATATGATATGAACTACATAAAGCTTATCATTGATAAAAATGAAACCCTTTAGGATGCACATTAGGGCTTAACCGGCACGAGCAATAATAACTAAAAGATAAATAGAGTCTGGTAAAGATAAAGATAAACCAAAAGAACCTCGAGTACAGTTTTTATCTCCATAATTAGCTCTCACCCTCGGCTTCATAACCAATAAACCACACACACATAATAACTAATTTATAATTTCTAAAAATATATATAGTATTTGAACTTAATAAAAATATGTATAATTTTCAAAATAAATAAAAAGCAAAAAGTGTTGGAATTTGTGAATATTCCAAACACACAGAGGAATGATAAACAATTTCTCAACTAAACACAGAGATTCAATAGCAACAAATCTGGACAACGATGTGAGACAGGACACTATTTCATTAATCATAAAACTTTGTTACAAAATAGGATTCTTTCTTCAGAACTACTGTGTTTTGGATTCACAAAAAATACACATGCTGCTACAAAACACAACTTTTTTCAAAACTTTGTCTCATTGTTCTATTTTTGCCTTCGGGAAAAAATTACACATAGTCAACACTTTGTTTTAACACACAGAGACATTACACTATTTTTCACTCTCTATCCCTTTTTAATACATAGTCACTGCTAAACTGTCTCGATATGTATGTATTTCAGTCTTTCTGCCTTCGGGCATTTTTTCATTACACACAGTCAATAAATATACACTTTACTGTCTTTATATATATATATATATATATATATATATATATATATATTATAAACATATGATGTTTATAATATATATTATAAAAGCTTATATAATATATAACCCCAATTTTTTAAAATAAAACTGTCACAACATTTTTTTTAAAACAAAATAAAACATTAAAAGCATTAAGCCTTTAACCAAGGTTAAAAACCTTAATAAAATTTTCATCGCAGATTTTAAAACAAAAATTCAAAATTCCATTTGATATGCTTATCGCATCCATTCATGGGCATGCTGATTGTGCTTCAAAAATTTGCGAATAGTGTGCTATTGGTTGGAGGGTTGACATGCTGGCGGAATTCAAAATTAATTCAAAACGGTTCAATCTTTTATCGCATCCATTTTGGATGGTGTGACGTATGCAATAAAATTTGCGATAGCTTCGTGATTGGCTGTTGGGTTGTTTGATGTGGAGTGATGGGCTCCACAATCATTGACGTGGATGCATTCAAAGGAAATCAAATGCGCAGTTAAATGATATGGTTGGTGCAGGGTTTTAAATGCAGAGGTAGTGTGGAGTTGGAACCACAACTTTACACAGCTGAGCAGGGCTACGACCATATCCAAAAACTTGAACTTGCATGTGGCTTCAACGCATGATGGAGTAAAAATAAGAACAAAAAATCTTGTTGTTGCAGTGTCCTCCGGCATCAGATCATGAATTTAATTTCATCATCCTATTTGCAGTCGCAGTTGGAATTAATATTTCCAACACTCCCCCTTAATTGTAACTGTTTCACTCTTGCATACCTAAACATTTTCTCAAATAATTAAAATTTTTATGCCCCATTGGTTTTGTCAATATATCAGCAAACTTCTCTTCAGTTCTGCAATGCTTCAGAACAATTTCACCATTTCTCACTAGCTCTCTGATGTAGTGATACTTGGCATCAATTTGTTTCGTTCTCTTATGAAACACTAAATTCTTGGATAAAGCTATAGCTTAGCTATTATCACAATAAACTATTCTGCCTTTTACCTATTCATGACACAAACTTCTCAACATTCTCCTCATCCATACTGATTGACATGCTACTGCTGTAGCTGCCACATACTCTGCCTCTGCTGTTGATAAAGCCACAATTCGTTGTTTCTTAGAAGCCCATGAAATGTCTCCTGATCCCATATGGAAAACATATCTAGAGATACTTTTCCTGTCATCTATACTTCCAGCCCAATCACTGTCAGTATATCCAATCAATTCAAAATTTTCTGAAGTGGTGTATAAAATTCCATACCTTTTTGTTCCTTTCACATACCTCAGAATTATTTTTGCTGCTTGCCAATGTGTCTCCTTTGGCCTTTCCATAAATCTGGAAATTAAACTTACAACATGTATAATATCAAGCCTAGTTGTAGTAAAATACATAAGGCTGCCAAATATGCTTTTGTACAGACTTGGATCAAAATCCTTGTTGTTGTCTTCCTTTCTCAGTTTCAATCCCATCACTGTAGGAGTAATTGCTGCCTTGCAATCTTGCATATTAAATCTTTCCAAAACTTCTTTCACATATTTAGCTTGAGAAATAAAAATTTTATTTTCATTTTTCTCTACTTCTATTCCTAAGAAGTATCTCAGCAATCCCATATCATTCATCTCAAATTCTTCTTACATGTTTGTCTTAAAATTCTCAATGAGATAAGCATCATTACCTGTGAATATCACATCATCAACATACATAACAACAATGAGCATCTTAACATCTTTCTCCTTGATGTATAATGTGGGTTCTCCTTCACATTTTTCAAACCCATTTTCCAGTAGATAGGCATCTATCCTACTGTACCATGCTCTTGGTGCTTGTTTGAGCCCATACAAAGATTTCTTCAATTTGCATACTTTGTGCTCTTGGCTTGCTTTTTCATATCCCAGAGGTTGTTCAAAATATACCTCTTCCATCAATACTCCATTTAGGAATGCTGATTTAACATCCAATTGGTAAACTTTCCATTTGTGTTGTGCTACTACGGACATCACTACTATTACTATTTCCATTATTGCAATTGGTGCAAAAGTTTCCTCATAGTCTCTTCCTTGTTGCTACATGTAGCCTTTGACAACAAGTTTGGCCTTGTGCCTTTCAATCTTACCTTCAGCATTGCTCTTGGTTTTATAAACCCATTTTACTCCAATCACTTCTTTTCCTTTTGGGAGATCAACCAATTCCCATGTCTTGTTTTTCTCTATGGCATTTATTTCTTCATCCATAGCATCTAACCATTTCTTATCTTTCACTGCTTCTTTAAAATGAATAGGATCTTCTACATGACAATACAATGAAAATAAAGAGTCCATACCTTCATTTGCTGCCTCTTGCTCATAAATCTCATTCAGAATTCTGAATATAGTTCCTCTTTCACTTGCTGAACTTGTGCTTGTAGAAGCACTCAAATCTGTTCCTTGTGATGTGATTGGAGAAGCACTGTCATCACTTCTCAAGGGTGTTCTCATACCTGCTTGTGGTGTCCCTTGTTGTCCTTGTGTTGGTGGAGGTGGTTTTTCTAATGAGTGATGTCTTTCAGCCATTTATTCCTCATCATCATCATGAGACAAACAAATTTTTACATTTATTGTTTTCTCAATGCTTATATACCAAGCTTCTTCCTCAATAAATTGTACATCTCTTCTTATCATAAATTTCTTTGTGGATGGGTTATACAATATGTATGCTTTGGATTCTTCACTGTATCCAACAAATATGCACTTCTCCCCCTTGTTTTCCAATTCTTCCTTAGCTGATATGGAATCTGTACATAAGCCACACAACCAAAAACTCTCATGTGGGTGACAAACTGTTTTATGCCACTCCATGTTTCTTCTATAACTTTTTTCATAACACTCTTTGTTGGGAATATATTCAAAACATATGCTACACAATGTACAGCTTCATCCCAATATTCATTTGGAAAATGTTTTGCCTTCAACATGCTCCTTACCATATCCATGATGGTTCTATTTTTCCTTTCAGCAACTCCATTTTGCTGTGGTGTATACCCTGCTATAAATTGTTTATGAATCCCATTTTCTCTACAAAAACACAAAAAATATTTTGAAATATATTCTCCTCCTTTGTCTGTTCTTAATACCTTAATATGCTGCCCACTTTTATTCTCTACAAGAGCCTTAAAGTGGCAGAATTTCTCAAACACTTCACTCTTCAACTTCAAGAAATAAACCCATGTTTTTCTTATGTAATCATCAATAAAGGTCAGCATATAATGGCTACCTGCTAATGTTGATGTTTTCATTGGTCCACACAAATCTGAATGGACAATTTCTAAGCGTGCTTTTTCCCTTATGCTCTTTCCAGATGGAAATCTTTCTCTGTGTTGTTTTCCCAAGATGCAACCTTCACATAGGCTATCTGGCTTCTCAATCAATGGTAATCCCTTTACCATTACTTTCCTATGCAACAAATTCAGACCTCAAAAGTTGAGATGTCCAAATCTCAAATTCCATAACCAATTTTCATCCTTTGCTTCTCTTTGGAATGTCTCTTGTGTCACTGTTGCCATTGCATTTCCTTTCTTAAAATCTGCTCTCCTCTTGAGAGGAAACATTATGTTTCTTGTCATCTTCACTTTTTCAATCCTCTGCTTTCTTGGTGGTATGTCCATGATGGTACATACATCATCTTCAAAGAAATCATTGTAGCCTTTCTGAATGAGTTGTCCGATGCTCAAAAGGTTACACTTCATACCAGGCATATAGTATACATCTGATATGGATATCCTTTCTAGTTTCTTTGTTAAAACACTCACTCTTCCTTTTCCCATGACAGAGACCTTAATGTATGTTCCCAATGTTACTTGAGACTTCACATTTTCATCTAACATGGAAAACATTGAAATTTTTCTAGTCATATGGTTGCTACATCCTGAATCTAGAAACCATATATCTTCATTTTTCTCTTCAGCCATATTACATGCTAAAAACAAATTCTCTTGACTGAAATTTTCTTATGTAAAGTTAGCACTAGGTCTACTACCCATGTCGCTCTGTTTCTTCCTACATTCATTGGCATAATGGCCATACTTCTTACAGTAATGACATTGGACTTAGGATTTATCATACCTTTGTTCATGTGCTTGATTTTTTCCATCTTGTTGGCTGCTGCCTTGGCTTTGGTTCTGATTCCGATTGCTGCCCCTTCAATACTTTCTCCACTATTCTTCTCTCTTCTATGGTCTCTCCATGAGATCTCATTTGGGTAACCAACCTAATCAATAAAGTGAAGAATGAGTCTGTTGTGTCAGACTATTTCATGCAAATGACTTCAAAATTTCTTCTCATTAATTGAAGATTTGTTGTCTTTACCTTCTCCATACCTTGGTAGGCTATCTGGAGGGTATCCCATGCATCATTGGACCTCTTTTCTGCTGCAATCCTTGGAAATATACTTTTATGTACTGCCTAATAGAGATAGAAGATGGCTTTTGAGTCCTTCTTCCTATTACTCTTCAACAAATCCTTCTTTGCCTATGTTAAGGCATTATATGCTTGGTCATCTGTTGGTTCTTCTAAACCATCTTCAACTAGCTCCCATAAATCTTGAGAGGCATACAGGGCTCTCATTGTGATTGCCCAATAGTCATAGTTATTTCCATTGAACTATGGGATTTGAGTGTTACCCATACTCGTGCTTGTGTTGGCTCCTGCCATGGATAACTTACTGAACTATGCAAAAAAAGCTTGATTGTGTTTCTCAAATAAACCTTCTCACTGCTGAGAGATTAAAATTTTTCTTCAAGAGACTTCTCTGGACTGCAATCTTTTAAAACAAACTCAAAACTCTGTCTTGATAAATATCTAGCTTTGCTCAATCTTCACACTGCTAGAGAAAACTTCAACAAACTTCTTCTTCCTTCCTTCAGCTTCTTTGGAAAATGCAAAGAGCCTGGACTAGCTCTGATACCATGTTGGAATTTCTGAATATTCCAAACACAGAGAGGAATAAAAAAAATTCCTCAACTAAACATAGAGATTAAATAGCAACAAATCTGGACAGAGATGTGAGACAGAACATGATTTCATTAATCATAAAACTTTGTTACAAAATAGGATTATTTCTTCAAAACTACTATGTTTTGGATTCACAAAAAATACACCTACTGCTACAAAACACAACGGTTTTCAAAACTCTGTCTCATTGTTCTATTTTTGCCTTCGAGCAAAAATTACACACATTTAACACTCTGTCCCTTTTTAATACATAGTCATTGCTAAACTGTCTCGACATGTATGTATTTCAGTCTTTCTGCCTTCGAGCATTTTTTCATTACACACAGCCAATAAATATACACTTTACTGTCTTTATATATATATATTATAAACATATGATGTTTATAATATATATTATAAAAGCTTATATAATATATAACCCCAATGTTTTAAAATAAAACCGTCACGACATTTTTTTTAAAACAAAATAAAACATTAAAAGCATTAAGCCTTTAACCAAGGTTAAAAACCTTAATACACTTTTCATCGCAGATTTTAAAACAGAAATTCAAATTCCATTTGATATTCTTATCGCATCCATTCATGGGCATGCTGATTGTGCTTCAAAAATTAGTGAATGGTGCGCTATTGGTTGGAGGGGTGACATGCTGGTGGAATTAAATATTAATTCAAAATGGTTCAATCTTTTATCGCATCCATTTTTGGATTGTGTGACGTATGCAACAAAATTTGTGATAGCTTCATGATTGGTTGTTGGGTTGTTTGACGTGGAGTGATGGGCTCCACAATCCTTGACGTGGATGCATTCAAATGAAATCAAATGCGCGGTTAAATGATATGGTTGGTGGGGTTTTAAATGTAGAGGTAGCGTGGAGTTGGAGCCATGAATTTACACAGCTAAGTCGGGCTACAGCCGTATCCAAAAACATGAACTTGCAGGTGGCTTCAATGCGCGATGGAGTAAAAATAAAAACAAAAATCTTGTTGTTGCAGTGTCCTTCGGCATCAGATCATGAATTCAATTTCGTCCTCCTGTTTGCAGTCGTAGAAGGAATTAATATTTCCAACACTCCCCACCCTGGAAAACTAATCAATAATCCTTCCTTGCATGTTCAATCCTCCTCCTCCTCAGGCAAATATCTCTGCCCTGATATGGTTCTGCACGAACACTTGTCTGACTTGTCCTCCACCATTTCCTTCTGGATGGCATCCTTTATCATTTTTTCAATTGCTTCCTCCTCCGACGGATATATTACTTTGATTTTAACATGGTGATCTTTCGATTTTTTCCAAAGATGAAGGTCCTCTTCCTCCACCTCTACTTCCCTAAGAGTATCCAACCTATCGAATTCTTGGTGCATAATATTTATCGTGTGGTTGCAATTTTTTATTCGAAAATACTGTAAGTTTGACATTGTATTACCCTGCAAATGGGGAAAATTTTTCAGACTCCTAAAATCTTCTATCATGAGCTTTTTCAGATTCGGAAATGTCGTAGCTGTTCCAAACTCGGTTTGGAAATGCTTCACACTATGTTCCCTCACAACCGTAGTTTTCTGAGATTAGGAATTTCTTGTTGGCTTTTATAATTTTCACCGAGATATTGCCATCTAAAACTAGCACCATGAGGTTCTCAAGGTGAAAGATCCATTTGGGTACCAAACAGTTGTGTAGACGAAAGTGTTGAAGGCGCTGAGCAATGGACTCCATGTCCTCGGGAAGATCGAGGTGACAAGAAATCTTGCTTCGCAAGGAGACCATTCGAAATTTCATCATGCCCTCAAAAATTCCCTCTAGAAGTCTAACGACATATTTTAAAGATGAGGAAGCCTCAATTACCTGTGATGATGAGAGAACATCAATTGTCATTGACAGGTGTTGCAGAAGGGTCAATTTATTTAGATCCGCCAACTGTAACATATTGGCTCCTGCCTTTTCCATTCTGAATATAGGACCTTTCCATATCTGTAAAGAGCTTTTGGTCATATTTTCCATTCTAAATATAGTGCCTTTCAATGTCTGTAAGGAGCTTAGCTTCGCTATTCCTGCAGGCAATGGTTCCAAATTTTTGCAACGCTTCACATTGAGATGTAGCATAAATTTGTGCTCACCTATCCTTGAATGCAGCCTTGTTAGATATTTGCACCAACTAACATCCAAAAACTGGAGGTGCCAGAGACCACTCAAGGAACTTCGCAGCTTCATGATGTTTTTCTTGCATAGTTTTAGGAACAATTGGAAATATTAATTCCAACTGCAATTGCAAACAGGAGGACAAAAATTCATTTTTGATTGTAATTTGAAGGACAGAAGGAGCAGGAAATTTTATGCTTTTGTTTACACTCCATTGAGCATTAAAAAACCTATGATCAAACCCTGCAAGTTCATAATTTTAGTCATGGCCGTAGCCCTGTTTTGATTTGTGAATCTGTGGTTTGAACCACGCAACCTCCGCTTCATAAACCCACACCCACCGTCATTAAAACCCTCCACCAACCGTTTGTATTTGGTGTGCATTTCATTTGAGTTTGAATGAAACATGTCACTCCCCTAGAGCCCATGATCCCACGTCACAACCTCCTCTAACAATCAACGATCGTTCACCTGAACCTAAGCCTTGTCACCAGTCCTTAGCCCACGCGTGATAATTCTGGCCCACCTTGCCAAGTCACGAAGTCTGTCGACCAATAAGAAACACATCGCACGAAACCGTGCCTACGTCACCAACCTCAAGAATGGATGCGATAAGATTTATGAATCGTTTTGGATAAAGGTTGAATTCCGCCACCGTGTCAAGTGCCAGCCAATGAGAGCTCTATCGCACCATTCGGGTGCACAGTCAGCAAGCCTGAAATTGGATGCGATAAAGTCATAAACTAGTTTGCATAAAGACTTTTAGAATCTGCGATGAAATGTTTTATAAGGTCTTAGACCTTGGTTAATATATTTTATGTGTCGGGATGTATTAAGGTTTCAAAACCTTTTGTATAAATGTTTTATTAACTCGCGACAATGTTTTTTTTTAAATTTAGGGTATATATATATCTATATATATATATATATATATATATATATATATATATATTATAAACATGTAATGTTTATAATATATATAAAGTATTAGTTTGTTATATATATTAAAAAAAAACACAGCGACAGTGCATATGGTGTGCATTGACTATGTGAAAGAAAAAAAAAATCTCGAAGGAAAAAAGAAGACAGAGAGCAAAGAAATTATATGTAGCACTGCGTTTTGTAGCAGTCAACAGAAAACAATTTTTTTTTGTAATCCAGAACAATGCAGCTCTGAAGACTTTTATTTTGTAACAGCCTTTTATGCTTAATGAAATAATGTTTTACAACATCTCTGTCCAGTTTTGTTGCTATTGAATCTCTGTGTTTAGTTGAGGAATTTTGTTTCGTCTATGTGTTAGGAATTATTCAGAAATTTCAACATGGTATCAGAGTTAGTCCAGGCTCTTTACATTTTCTAAAGAAGTTGAATGAAAAAAAAGTTTGTTGAAGTTTTCTCCAGCAGTGTGAAGGTTCATCAAGTAAGGTATTTACAAAACAAAGTGTTGTGTTTTTTTTTAAAGAGTGCAGTCCAGAGAAGTCTTTAAAAGACAAATTTTTTCTCTTAAGCAAAGAGACAGTCTTTTTGGAAACACAATCAAGTTTTTTTAAAGCATAGTTTAGTAAGCTAGCAATGGCAGGAGCAAGCATAAGCATGGGTATGGGAAATACTCAACTCCCATAGTTCAATGGGAAGAACTATGAATATTGGGCAATCAAAATGAGAGCCCTGTTTGCCTCTCAAGATTTATGGAAGCTAGTTGAAGATGGTTTAGAAGAACTAGCAGATGAACAAGCATATAATGCCTTAACACAGGTAGAGAAGGATTTGCTGAAGAGTAATAGGAAGGAGGAATCAAAAGCCCTCTTATATCTCTATTAGGCAGTACACAAAAGTATGTTTCCAAGGATTTCAGTAACAAAGAGGTCCAAGAATGCATGGGATACCCTCCAAACAGCCTACCAAGGTATGGAGAAAGTAAATACAACAAAGCTTCAATTAATGAGAAGAGATTTGAAGTAATTTGCATGAAATAGTCTGACACAGTAGACTCATTCTTCACTTTGTTGATTGGGTTGGTTACCCAAATGAGATCTCATGGAGAGATAGTAGAAGAAAGAAGAATAGTGGAGAAAGTATTGAGGAGCTTACCCTCAAGATTTGATGTGATAGTAAAAACCATTGAAGAGACAAAAGATCTCTCGTTGTTTACTGTTGATGAGCTTCATGCATCATTGATGACCCATGAACAAAGATTGGGCAGAACAACAAAATCATCTTTGGAGCATGCCTTCAAGACCCAAATGTCCTTTGGAAGAGGAAGAGGTCAATGCAGAGGAAACTACAAAGGAAAAGGAATAGGCAGAAGCCAAAACAAAGGAGGAAGAAACAACCCTGCAAATACTAGTGGAAGGGGCAGCAATCAAAATCAGAACCAAGGCCAAGGTAGTAACCAACAAGGTGGATAAAATCAAGCACATGGACAAAGGTATGATAAATCTCGAGTCCAATGTCATTACTGTAAGAAGTATGGCCATTATGCCAATGAATGTAGGAAGAAACATAATGACATGGTAATAGACCTAGTGCTAATTTTACAAAAGAAAATCTCAGTCAAGAGAATTTGTTTTTAGCATGTAATATGGCTGAAGAAAAGAATGAATATATATGGTTTCTAGATTCAGGATGTAGCAACCATACGACTGGAAACATTTCTATGTTTTCCATGATTGATGAAAATGTAAAGTCTCAAGTCACATTGGGGACAAACAATAAGGTCTCTACCATGGGGAAAGGCATCGTAAGTGTTTTGACAAAGAAAGGAGAAACAAAATCCATATCAGATGTATACTATGTGACTGGTATGAAGTGTAACATTTTGAGCATTGGACAACTCATTCAGAAAGGCTACAATGTGTTTTTTGAAGATGATGTATGCACCATCATGGATAAACCACCAAGCAAGAAATGCATTGCACAAGTGAAGATAACAAGAATCAGAATGTTTCCTCTCAAGATGAGAGCAGTTTTGAAGAAAGGAGTTGCAATGACAGTAGTGACACAAGAGACATTCCAAAGAGAAGAAAAGGATGACAACTGGTTATGGCACTTGAGATTTGGACATCTCAACTTTGGAGGTCTGAATTTGTTGCACATAAAAGGTATGGTAAAGGGATTACCATTGATTGAAAATCTAGACAACGTTTGTGAAGGCTGCATCTTGGGCAAACAACACAGAGAAAGATTTCCATTAGAAAAGAGCATAAGGGCAAAGGCACCCTTAGAAATATTCCATTCTTATTTGTGTGGACCAATGCAAACACCATCATTAGCGGGAAACCATTATATGCTGACCTTTATTGATGATTACAGAAGAAAAACTTGGGTTTATTTCTTGAAGTTGAAGAGTGAAGTGTTTGAGAAATTATGCCACTTTAAGGCTCTTGTAGAGAACCAAAGTGGGCAACATATTAAGGTCTTAAGAACATACAGAGGAGTAGAATACATCTCCAAATAATTTCTACGTTTTTGCAGAGAAAATGGGATACACAAGCAATTTACAGCAAGGTATACACCGCAGCAAAATGGAGTTGTTGAAAGGAAAAATAGAACCATCATGGATATGGTAAGAAGTATGCTGAAGGCAAAACATTTGCCAAATGATATTGGGCTGAAGCTGTACATTGTGCAACATATGTGATGAATAGATGCCCAACAAAGAGTGTTATGAACGGAGTTCTGGAAGAAGCATGAAGTGGGATAAAACAATTTGTCAGCCACATGAGAGTTTTTGGTTGTGTGCCTTACACACACATTCCAGATCAGCTAAGGAAGAAGTTGGATAGTAAGGGGGAGAAGTACACATTTGTTGGATACAGTGAAGAATCCTAAGGATATAGATTGTATAACCCATCCACCAAGAAATTTATGATAAGCAGAGATGTGCAATTCATTGAGGAAGAAGCTTGGGATGGAAGCATTGAGAAAACAGTGAATGTAAAAAGTTGTTTGTCTCATGATGATGATGAGGAAGAAATGACTGAAAGACATCCCTCATTAGCAGCACCATCTCCACCAACACAAGGATTGCAAGGGACACCACAAACAGGTATGAGAACACCCTTGATAATTAATGACAGTGCTTCTCCAAGCACATCACGAGGAGCAGATTTGAGTGCTTCTACAAGCACAAGTTCAGCAAGTGAAAGAGGAACCAGATTCAGAAGTATGAATGAGATTTATGAGCAAGAGGCAGCAAATGAAGGTATGAACTCCTTATTTGCATTTTATTGTCATGTAGAGGATCCTATTCATTTTGAAGAAGCCGTAAAAGATAAGAAATGGATAGATGTTATGGATGAAGAGATAAATGCCATAGAGAAAAATAAAACATGGGAATTAGTTGATCTCCCAAAAGGAAAAGAAGTAATTGGATTAAAATGGGTTTATAAAACCAAGAGAAATGTTGAAGGTAATATTGAAAGGTAAAAGGGCAGACTTGTTGTCAAAGGCTACAAGTAGCAACAACGAAGAGATTATGAATAAAATTTTGCACTAGTTACAAGAATGGAAACAGTAAGAGCAATGTTGTCCATAGAAACACAACATAAATGGAAAGTTTACCAAATGGATGTGAAATCAACATTCTTGAATGGAGTATTGATGGAAGAGGTTTATGTTGAACAACCTCTAGGCTATGATAAAGAAGGCCAAGAGCACAAGGTATGAAAATTGAAGAAAGCTTTGTATGGGCTGAAACAAGCACCAAGAGCATGGTACAGTAGGATAGTTTCCTATCTACTGGAAAATGGGTTTGAAAAATGTGAAGGAGAACCCACATTATACATCAAGGAGAAAAATGGTAAGATGCTCATTGTTGTTTTGTATGTTGATGATGTGATATTCACAAGTAATGATTCTTACCTCATTGAGAATTTTAAAACACTCATGAAGGATGAATTTGAGATGGTTGATATGGGATTGCTGAGATACTTCTTAGGAAGAGAAGTAGAGAAAAATGAAAATAAAATTTTTATTTCTCAAGCAAAGTATGTTAAAAAAGTTTTGGAAAGATTTGACATGCAGGATTGCAAAGCAGCAGTTACTCCTACAGTGATGGGATTGAAACTGAGCAAAGAAGACAACATCAAGGATTTTGATCCAAGTTTGTACAGGAGCATAGTTGGCAGCCTTATGTATTTGACTGCAACTAAGCCAGATATTATGCATGTTGTAAGTTTAATTTCTAGATTCATGGAAAGGCCAAAGGAGACACATTGGCAAGCAGCAAAAAGAATTCTGAGGTATGTAAAAGGAACAAAGAGGTATGGAATTTTATACACCACTTCAGAAAATTTTGAACTTATTGGATATACTGACAGTGATTAGGTTGGAAGTATAGATGACAGGAAAAACACCTCTGGATATTTTTTTCATATGGTATCAGGAGCCATTTCATGGGCTTCTAAGAAACAACCAATTGTGGCTTTATCAACAGTAGAGGCAGAGTATGTGACAGCTACAACATCAGCATGTGAAGCAGTACGGATGAGGAGAATGTTGAGAAGTTTATGTCATGAACAGGTAAAAGGCAAAACAATTTATTGTGATAATAGCTCAGCTATATCTTTATCAAAGAATTCATTGCTTCATAAGAGAACAAAACACATTGATGCCAAGTATCACTACATCATAGAGATAGTGAATAATGGTGAAATTTTTCTGAAGCATTGCAGAACAAAAGAGCAGTTTGTCGATATAATAACAAAACCATTGGGGCAGAAGAGTTTTAATTATTTGAGAAAATGTCTGGGTATGTAAGAGAATGCATCAATTAAGGGGGAGTGTTGGAAATATTAATTCCAACTGCAACTGCAAATAGGAGGACAAAAATTCATTTTTTATTGTAATTTGAAGGACAGAAGGAGCAGGAAATTTTATGTTTTTGTTTACACTCCATCGAGCAGGAAATTTTATGTTTTAGTCATGGTTGTAGCCCTATTTTTATTTGTAAATATGTGGTTTTAACCACACAACCTCCACTTCATAAACCCACACCCACCATCATTAAAAGCCTCCACCAACCATTTGTATTTGGTGCACATTTCGTTTGAGTTTGAATGAACCACGTCACTCCCGTGGAGCCCATGATCCCACGTCACAACCTCCTCTACCAATCAACGCTCATTCGCATGAACCTAAGCCTTTTCACCAGTCCTTAGCCTACGTGCGATAACTCTGGCCCACCTTTCCAAGTCACGAAGTCCGTTGACCAATACGAAATGTATCACACGAAACTGTGCCTACGTCACCAGCCTCAAGCATTAGGGGAATTTTGAGATCTAAAATGGGCCTCCTAAGGAAATAATAAAATAATAGCTAAACCAATAAAATAATATTTATGAATTTGCAATTCACTTTTTGCACTACAATCCATGTAACCATAGTTAAATTCAACTCAAAAGTTGCGCAAAAATAAAATTAATAAAAAAATTGTATTAATGTGACTATAAATAAGAATGAGTTTTTCAAGAAAAAGTCATTATCATTGAACAACTTTGTACTAAAATAACTTAAAATAAAATATAAATATAAATTTATAAATTTCTAGTTATATTATATGCTATTAATTAAAATTTATATTATTTAAATTGTATAATAACATGTAATTAATATACTATATAAATATAATATAATAAATGTATAGGGATATGCATTGTTTCTTTCAAGAAATATGAAATGAAAATAATATATTTTTATTCAAAAAGTGTGAAATGTCATTTATTATGAGTACTTTACTTTAACTTTAAAAATACTTAGAGTACTACCATGGTTAACCATGAGTTTTTATCCACCATTGAGAATTTGACAAATAAGTACCTTTAACTCAAGCAATGCCAACTCAATCATTAGGGATGATGTCATCCCCTAAAATGTGATTGGTTCTCATAAAGTGAATTTTGATTGTACATTTTCCTTAGGAGGCCCATTTTAGACCTCAAAAACTCCCCTAATGAATGGATGCAATAAGATTTATGAATCGTTTTGGATAAAGGTTGAAGTCTGCCACTGTGTCATGCAGCAGCCAATGAGAGCTCTATCACACCATTCAGGTGCATAGTCAGCAAGCTTGAAATTGGATGCGAGAAAGTCATAAAATGGTTTGCATAAATACTTTTGGAATCTGTAATGAAATGTTTTATAAGGTCTTAGACCTTCGTTAATATATTTTATGCGTCGGGATGTATTAGGGTTTCAAAACCTTTTGTATAAACGTTTTACAGTGACAGTGCATATGGTGTGCATTGACTGTGTGAAAGAAAAAAAAAATCCTGAAGGAAAAAAGAAGACAGAGAGTAGAGAAATGATATGTAGCACTGCGTTTTGTAGCAGTCAACAGAAAACAATTTTTTTTTGTAATCCAAAACAATGCAGTTCTAAAGACTTTTATTTTGTAACAACCTTTTATGCTTAATGAAATAGTGTTTTACAACATCTCTGTCTAGTTTTGTTGCTATTGAATCTATGTGTTTAGTTAAGGAATTTTTTTTCCTCTGGGTGTTAGGAATTATTCAGAAATTTCAACAGGAACTTCAAATGCTTTAACTTGCTGATATACCTTAGCAATGATTCCAATTTAGTCCGACTTAAATCTAACATGGCTAGATATCTCAACTTATTGAAAATACTTGTAGAAATCGATGTCAGGGGGGTATTATTCCATAGCAATAGAGTTCAGAGCTGTGGACACTGAATGCCATATTCGATTATTTTTATATTGTTTTTCACCAATGAAATTATACCTACACCCAAGCTCTCATTTGAGGGGAAATTTTCCAATTTTTCTCCAGGCTTTAACAAACATTTAGTCTAGCATGAGATTCAGAAAGAGCTAAATCATGCAATAAAGCATGGATTTTATAGTACTTTATTCACCCATCTCTGCCAACCTTCGAAACTTCCAACAGACATTGATCGACAAGTTCCTGAATGTAAGAGAGCCCAAAATCGTATGCGTCTGCTGCTATTGGGGTAGAAACAAAGCCTTCAACAATCCAAGAATATACTAAATATTGTGCTCTCATTTCCGTATTTTTAGGAAAAACAGAGCAATACAAAAAACAAGATTTCAAATGATAAGGCAAAGCATAGTAACTTAACCTTAGAGAGGGCATGGTGGTGCCAGTTAAGGCCTCTACATGATTTAGACGTTGCAAGGTGGATTCCCACATATTAGGGATCCTTTCTACTCTTGCCAAAGATGCTGCTATTGTTTTTATGGCTAACGGCAAGCCGCCAGAGATTTATACAATAGGCTTGGAGACCCGTTTCATCTCTTCTGAAAGATGATCATTTTGACAGTTCAGAAACGCATGAATGTTGAACAATTTCAAGCTCCCTTTGGTAGTTAAACATTTCATTTGATGAGTGAACTTATGAGCCTCCCTATCTTCTCCAACTCTTTTATCACATGTACTGATGAAAATCTTGCTATTTTTCCTCTGCATCTGCTGCAACCCAATCTGTTGCAAAGCATCTTGCGCCCACACGTCGTCTAAAAAAAGCAGACAACATGTTTTTCCTAAATTTTTCACACCTGTTTTGCTCTCCGTTTGGAAGCTTGATTTTCCTACTAATTTCAAGGAAAAACTCTTTGACAATATATTGTTGCGACACTGCCAACTAAACTACATGGTCAAAATGTTTTCGAACTGCTTAGTTGTTCAAAACTTTTTGTAAGACAAGAGTCTTACCCATCCCTCCCTTGCCCACAACTGCAATCAATGTAGATCCTTCTTGCAATATCCACCCAATGATGAGATTAATGTCCCATTTCATGCCCACAATTGCAGATTCTGTAAGGAGAGTAGTCGATTTTTTACTCTTAAATTCTGAATTTGCATTTAATGCGTGAAAATGAGCATTCACATAAGCCATAGAATTCAAATATTTCAGGTGTTGAGCACTCGAGTGTATGTCGATGATGCACTTTTTTAATGCCTTGATCCTTCGACCGATTCGCTAGCGAAAGAAGGGATTTCTAAACTTGCAAGCCTTGCATTCCTCCACGATATCCATGGCACGATACAAAAAATCCTCAACTTTATGCAGCCAGTTGGTCGTCGAACTGGATTTTGTCATCTCTCTCACGTTGTTTAACACGGTTTTAAAGGAATCAAGTTGTTCACAAATGAACTCTACATCCTCTCTGAAATTGATAACCAGAGATGCCTCTTGAAATATTTTGTGAGCTAGCAACGAAGTCAATTTCTCACTGATCGTGCTGACAATAGCTTCTGCTGCCATGTTCCCCTATTTTCTTTTGCAGCTTATACTCAGTTAAGCAAGCACAAAATTAGTAATCTATTGAGGAGCTTCTCTGAATCCCTAAACCATGCCTTCACAAGATTAAACAATTTTTCACACCTGTTTCACTCTCCGTTTGAAGCCTTTGAGAGAGAGAGTGGTTGGTGTTGCTCCAGGCGTCCTTTTCAATGCACCCATGACTGTGCGAGAAAGGTGATATGATGTGCACATGGAACATCATTTCATTGGTAATGTAACTCACACTTAGTGATACAATTTTAAGGGTTGGTTTTAATTTTAATGAGAAGAACAAATATTCATGTAACCCTTCCATAATGAAAAGTTATAAAAAAATATACATTTCGAATAACAATAGTATATTATCTCTACTTTTCATTTCATTTTCAATCAAATTTGATCATTGCTTGCTTGCTCTTTTGTGCTTGGTACTTCAATCAAATTTGATCACTACTTGCTTGCCCTATGTGCTTGGTACTTCAATCAAATTTGGTCATTGCTTACTTGCTCCATGTGGTTGTTACTTTTGAAACCAATTCGCTATGATTTTAATAGATTTTGGTTACTAGGATTGAACTTGATTCTTAATATTTATTCCCTCTTCTATATATTTCAAATATGAACCCTAGTTTAGAACTTCCAAATATTGAGCATAACTATCTTGAAATTAATGCCACATCTTGAGCACTATTATATTGTATACAGATATCTATTATTTTGAAATTGATGCCTTTTCATCTTAACTACTATTAACTTAGAGTTAAATCCTCAAGGATATGCCACATTGTTTTCAATAAGTTTGCAACCAAGGGGGTTTACTTCACCCTGATAAAATAATTAAAAATGATGGTAGGGAGTTGAATTTCATGAAATACTATAATGCATACACAAAAAGATTATGAAACTATTTAAGTCGTAAATGAATGACTTACTTAAAGCAGTTAAATTCCCAAAAATGATATCTAATATTTAAAAATAATTAGATATTACCATAGAAACAATAATTTGTTTATAACTTACCAACTCAATAATGTGATGTTGTGTAACCAGCTCCAAAAAGAGAAGAAAAGAGATATTCACGCCTTAGAAATAAGCCACTTCGAGGGGGCAACCTCCAATACATTAAATTGAATGAACAATTCTTGGATGATACAATTCACAAAACCTCCTTCTATATATAGGAGTCCATGGGGCCACAATATAATCCTACTGGGGCCACAATGTAGTCCTAGCCGACCTAACAATAATAATGTAAGGGCACAATAATAACAATATGGGGGTTACAGGGGTACAATAATAACAATAAGGGGGGCTAAACTAACATAATAAGGGGCTAAATTATTAATATAGGGACTTAACATGCCCCTCTCCTTCAAACAAGTGTTGTCCTCAATGCTTGATTATTTCTTGATGCTTCTGTATAAAATTCTCATCCTCCCATGTGAAATATTCTACAGGAAAGTTCTTCCACTTTCTGAGATACTCTGAAATTGATTGTACTTGTTGAGTTCTTGTTTCTATGACTACTTCATAACTTCTTTCGATGTGATGTTGATCTTCCTGTTGTTTCATTAGATTTTGCACCAAAGTTGGGTTATCCTTTGAGAGTTGGAGAACTTGTTGTTGATGCTCAATGTGATCTTCCACTAATTTATCATCCATATTTGCTATTATTTGATCCTTCCAACCATCCAAATTAGCCTCCATTTTTGCTTTTAAACCATCTATTTCATCTTCAGTTGCTCTTCGTAAGATCGAAATTTGTTGCACTTGGTACCGTAATTTTGATATCTCATCCTGCAATTCTTCCTCTTCATGCATCATAGTATATATTTCTAAGGGCTTAATGGGTGTTGAATTCTTTTTAGGAGGCATTTCAGAACCAAATACTGAAATATATGCTCAATAGGCCCTTGGAATCACTTCAAACTGGTTCTTCAAACAAGACTTATACAAAAACAATACACACCTTTTACTTGCTTTGAGGAGATCGATATTGAAATTGAATTATCTATGTAATTGAAAATCTTAAATATCTGAAATTTAGCCCTATAGTAGCCCTCTGAAGCTTCTTTCAAATGCCACAGGTTTGATCTAATTTGGATTTTCCAAGACAAAGTTGTGTCCAATATCCCACAATTACCTAATTCTGGACTGGTTCAGTAGAGCGAACTTGTACGACTTTACACGTGTCACTGTTTCATCCTTTGTCTCTGAAATTGATATCCAAGAAACTTCAGTCTGTGTACTTGCGACCAATTTTTACGGCACTTAAATCTGATGCCCAGAGAAAGAGTTATTGAACTTTTCCCACGATCACCTCTTTGAGATGCAATTCAGGAGCCTGAAAAAGCACTACATTCCACAGATCATATCTCCAAAAATATTGCGAACCAAGCTCTGAAACATTTTGAAGAATTTCCTCAGGATTTCAGCTTCGTACCATATGAATTTCAGATTCTGAACCTTCGTAGAAAAAAAATTATAGCGAAAATTCCACGATGACCTGTTTAGGAGCTTCAAAAAATACCTAACTTCCGCAGATGATATCTCCGAAAATACTGCAAACCAAGCTATGAAATTTTTAGAAAATACTCTCAGGGTGAGAGGGCACCTAAGAATTTAAGCCAGACAACCGTGAAAAAATTATAGCGCAAATGCCACGATGACCTGTTTGGAACAGCGAAACCCTAGAATCCCAAGCTCTGATACCAAATGTTGTGTAACCAGCTCCAAAAAGAGAATAAAAGAGATATAAATGCCTTAGAAATGAGCCACTTCGAGGGGGAAACCTCCAATACATTACATAAATGAACAATTCTTGGATGATACAATTTACAAAACCTCCTTTCTATATGTAGGAGTCCATGGGGCCATAATGTAATCCTAGTGGGCCACAATGTAATCCTAGCCGACCTAACAATAATAATGTAAGGGCACAATAATAACAATATGGGGGTTACAGGGGTACAATAATAACAATAAGGGGGGCTACACTAACATAATAAGGGGCTAAATTATTAATATAGGGACTTAACATGTGAATAGACTTTTATTTAACATTATAAATTAATATAAAATATTTAATTATATTCAATATTTTAAATTAATATAAAATAATATAATATTCCTTTTATTACTTAAAATTTAAAATAAATTAAATATAATTGAATTAAAATGAAATAAATGTAAACTATAAACTAATTAAAAAAACACCAAAATAACCAAACAGTATCCAATCACAACTGGGTCATTATAATATTTATGTCATGACTAAGGCATGGCCACATTCAATTATATGAATAATGATGTCACCATTTACTTAAGGATGAATTGATTCAAAATCAATCAAAGCGAGAAACGATGAGATTAAAAAAGTGATGCATACCTTGGATGTCTTATGTGATTTTGAATTGATTCTACTTTATCCTCGATTACTTCATGGATGGCATCTTTTTCCTCGTGCCCATCACCCTCACCCAATTGTATACGAAGGACTTTATTCTCCTCGCACATTGGTCATTGTTCTGCTATACTTGTCTCAACATATTAGCGAATTCTCCAACCAAAATGGAATGTTGGTGGAATAGATCGACTCTAAGAATCAGAGTGATATCATTGGAACGTTTGTTAATTAAGCCAGAAGTGAGAAAAAAAGGGCACATGAGATTATCCGGTGATAAGTTGGAAAAAGCTGGAAATAGTGTTGACCATGTTAGTATTGGAAATTACTTTATGATTAGTTGGAAAAGGTTGATGGATATTATATTTTAAAAAATAGGAAAATAATAAGAACTCTTTATTGTAACATTAATGGGAAAGAAATGGAATGTGAGTAAGAGTGGGGCAATCTGGATGGCGCTGGGTGGGAGACAGTCGGTTTTGAATGGCGATGGGCAAGAGAATGCACAGGGACTGCGCGCCTTTGCAAGTGATGAATAGGTCAGGAATAGTGTGTAGATTGGGTTGCGTTCTCAAGGAGAGGAGGAGCTCCCATTATCCATTGAAGGAAGGCTGTCATATTTTGGTTTCGAAGGCAGTCAATATGGGAGGGCAGGAGGAAGTTTGACTGGCAGAGGGAGCGTGACACCCTTGGTAAAGGGTCTTGATCTGCAGGGGAAGGGACTGTTTCAATGCCTGAATGCGGAAGAGAGGGATATAGATGAGGGTGATTATCAGAGAGTGTATTTTTCAGAGTATGAAAAGGATCAAGATCCTTCTGTGCTCATGAATAGAAGGGTGGATGGTTTCAGTGAAAGGGAGAGCTTGAGAGCTATCCCAAACCATATAAGCTTGGAAGAACAGTGTGGGGTACCTATTTCTGAAGGCACAAAAGAGACGGGCTCAAGAAAAGTGAGGGAGGCTGGAGAGTCGAAGAAGGGGGGCAGAAAAAAGAAATGGATCAAGGTCAAAAGAGAAGAGTATAACTATGTTTTGGGTGAAGATATAGGTTGGGAGCAGGTTTCACAAATGGCTAGCAGAACACTGGTAGGCAGGGCTATGGGGAGGTTTTTCGTTGAAAACCATTGTTTGAGGGGCTGAAGTGAATTGGAAAGCTGTCATTGGATATGTGCCTGAGGTGGTGTCCCTCTCAAAGGGGTGGTTTGCTTTCAACTTCCTATATCCTGATCATATCCAGTGGGTGATGCATCGGTGCTGGGCTTTGGACCATACTCCAATCCTCCTAAAACCTTGGCACCCTCTTTTTGATGCAAGTAGGGAGAGGGTGGACTCGGTCCCATTGTGGGTTTGTATACCTGGCCCGCCTCTTCATTACTGGACAGAGGATCATCTCCGAGGTATTGGCAATACGCTTGGGGTCTTCCTAGAGGCTGATCTCTCTTTCTTTAAGACAAATCACAGGCGTGTTTCTAGAATAATACTCATGATTAACATCAGAGAAGGCCTTGCTGAATCTCTGAATCTCCGGTGGGGGAAATATGACATTAAGCAGCTACTTGATTATGAAAATTTTCCTTTCAGATGCCGTCGGTGCCATGCATATGGCCATCCTGCCTCTGAATGTGGTTTTTTCTCTCGACATGTAAAAAGCCAGTGGTCTAGTCGCTCTGAGGTGGAACCAATCTCAAAGGGGGCTGGCTCTGGCCCTTCCAATATGCAGCCATTGCCCACTACAACCTTTTCATGCATTTTGAATCCTGCTACCAATGGTTCCAGCATTCCGTTTGATTTGGGTTTCCAGGCATTGGGAGCGGAGTCTGGTCACTCTTCTGGGAAGGAGTTGCTCTCTTAGAATTCTGACTGTGGTTCGTTATCTGCTGTGAAGATCCATAGTCATCATTATGGAGCGAATTTCCAATTGAGGGATGATGGCATGTTGAAGGAAGTGTTAACATTTTTGAAATCTTCTCTCATGGGATCTTTCCCATTCTCCCCCAACATCAATATTTCTCTTAACTTGGTCTCGACTTCAGTCTCGGTTCGGAAGGATGATTGTGCTATGTTACCTATTGTTGTTCCTACTCTTTTTTCTCAGCCAGCTTCCCAAGAGAAGGCTACTATTTTCGATCCAGGTGAAGGGATGCTGGCTCCTTTGGAAAACTCTACTCCTTCGGTCATTGGCTATAATCTGAGATCTAGTGCTAAAAAAGGTGCAGGTGGGTTCGGGAGGGGGAAATCCCTAGAAGCTCAGGGCAAGGGTAGGATCTCCTTTTTGGCGAGAGCTCAGGATAGAGCTATGATGGATGTACATGATGGGAGGCAGATTTCAATTGAGAGGGTGCTTAGAGAAAGCCGATCCCTGAAGCTTGGTGTGTAATGAAGATTATGTCCTATAATTGCAAGGGATTGGCAGGTCCCCATAAGAAATATGCTTTCCAGAGGATTATATTTCTGGATTGTCCGGATATAATCCTGCTACAAGATACTTTAGGTGAAGGGACTGTGGTCAAAGCTAGATTGGAAGGTTGGTTGCCAGGATGGACTTTTGAGACGCTGGATGTTAGAGGGAGGTCGGGTGGTTTGGCAGTGGGCTGGAATGAAAGAACAATCAAACCTTTGAACTTTTGGGGTATAGAGTCGGTCCTGGTTTTAAATTTTCTAGCGTTGGAGCTAGGTGAAGCTTTTAATATTTTTAATATTTATGGCCCATATCAAGATAGGATCCCTTTATGGGACTCACTCCTGGGTAACTCTTTACTCAAGGGGGAATCGGTGATTTTGGGAGGGGATCTGAGATTTTCATTGGGCCAGTCTGAGGTCTGGGGTCCTCATGCACAAATTGATTTATTAACTGGGTACTTCACACAAAAATTGGAGGAGAATATTTTGCTCGATATTGAGCCCATAAAGATGAAACTCACCTGGAGGAACAATAGATGTGCTGAAGGAAGAGTAGCGAAGAGACTCGATCGTTTCCTGGTGGCTGAGCAGATTGTGGACAGGCCTTTTCAGATTAGGCAATGGATTGGATGTGGGGGTGCATCTGATCATTTTCCTATTTTTCTTGAGTTTAAGATCGAGCCTAGTCAGCCTCCTAGCCCTTTAAAGTTTAACAAAATCTGGCTCAGGGATGATTCATTTAAAGCTCTTGTTCTTGCTAGGTGGATCCCTTTTAGGGAGGATAATACTCTTTCTGCGGCTTTTCAATTTGCTGAAAATTTTAAACGTATCAAGGATGTTGTGAAGGTATGGTCGGCTACTAAGAGACAGAGGGAGGATATGGATTTGAAGCAGGTGGAAGAGGATCTACGCTTGATCTATGAGGAGATTGGAGGGGGGTTTCAATCTCAAGTAGATAAAGATACTCTTGTTTCTCTGGAAAAAAAAGTAACTCCCTACTTATGGATAAGGAGGAATCTTCGAGGTTGAAAAGTAGGGCCACATGGCTGAAATGTGGGGATGATAATACAAATTTTTTTCATGCATATGCTCGTGGTCGGAAGGCAGCTAATACTATATGGAGTTTAAGAGATGGTCAGGGCATTGAGCATTCTACCTTTGAGGCTAAATCTAAGCTGGGGGTTGAACATTTCAAGGCTCTATTTAAGGCTCTAGCTCATGCATCTCTTGCGGAAGTGATAATAGTTGCTCAACTTTTTCCAAGATTTGTGGAGGAGGCAGATAACAGATCATTGATGGCTGAGGTTTCTGAGAAGGAATTAAAGGAGCTTCTTCATAGCTTCCAAAAAGACAAAAGTCCTGGGCCAGATGGATGGTCGATCGAATTTTTCTTGTCTCTATATGATGTGTTAGGGGCAGATTTGTTGAAAGTAGTGGAGGATACTAGAATTTCAGGGAGGATTCCTGCTTGTTTTAATTCCACTTTCATAGATTTAATTCCGAAAGTGGATAACCCTCTTTCTCTGGATGATTTTCGTCCTATCTCCTTGTGCAACTGTATTTATAAAGTGGTATTCAAGGTGGTTGCGAGAAGACTGAAATGCATTCCGTCTACTCATATCTCTGGTGAATAATTTGGATTTCTGGAAGGTCGTCAAATACATGAAGCAATTGGTACTGCTCAAGAGGCTCTCCACAGCATGAAGACAAAGAACCTCAAAGGGACTGTGCTGAAAATAGATCTCTCCAAAGCATATGACTAGGTAAGTTGGTTATATATTCGTATGCTTCTGACTCACCTTGGCTTTGGCATTGGTTTCATAAGATGGATTATGAGTTGTATTACAACTGTCTCTTTCTCTATTTTGCTTAATGGGGCTGCATCTCCCTTTTTTCATGCTGAAAGGGGTATTCTCCAGGGCTGCCCCCTTTCTCCCCTTTTGTTTTTATTGGTTGCTGAGGGCTTGAGCAGAGCTCTTCAGGAGGCCAAGAGATAGGGTTCCTTGAAGGGAATTCAGGTTGCTCCTAATTTTTTCATCACTCATCTACTTTTTGTTGATGATGTTTTAATCTTCTGCTCTAGATCGGTGCGAGATGCAATTACTATTGGTGAGATTTTGGACCTGTTTAGCAAGGCCACTAGAATGGAAGTGAATGCTGGGAAGTCTTCCATCACTTCTCATTTTCTGAGGGAAGAGGAGAGGCATGAGTTCGTGAGGATCTTTCCCTATAATTCTGCTGGTTTGGATGATGGGTTGAATTATTTGGGGTTCCATTTAAAACCCAATGATTATAGGAAACATGATTGGAGCTGGTTGCTGGAAAAGCTGGAAAAGCACTTAAGAGTTTGGTGTCATAAATGGTTGTCTAGAGCTGGGCGTTTGACTTTAGTCAAGTCTATTTTGGAGGCGGTCCCGGTATATTGGTTGTCCCTCTCTTGGATTCCAAAGGGTATTTTGGAGGTAGCAAGGAGGATTTGCTTTAGATTCCTTTGGAGTGGGAAACAGGAATCGTTGGTGACCCCTTGGGTTCGGTGGGAGAAAATTGCAGTCCCTAAAGAGTTGGGAGGATGGGGATTGAAAAATATTTTTCTCTTTGCTCAGGCTCTTGCAGCAAAGGGTGGGTGGAGGCTCATCAATGTTGACTGTCTTTGGACATAGGTGATCACACAAAAATATATTGCTCCTTTTTCTATTATAGATTGGATAAGGAATCCAAGAAAATCCTTTGTGGGTGGGTCGGTGATTTGGAAGGCTCTAGTTAAATATTTTCACATTCTGGAAACAAGTCTGGCTTGGGATGTGGGTAGTGGCAGGAAGCTTCGGGTTGGTGAGGATCCTTGGATGGGAAGCGTACTACAACACCTCCTTCCCAGGCACACGGTTGAGGCCTTAAGGCAGAGGGGGATTACCTTTCTCTCCCATCTTGCTGATCCAATTCGGGGAAGGTTGGGCATTCAGCCTTGGATTTTGGCCTCTTCTTTGGGGTTGGATGTTCATGATGAGAGGGCATTGGCTGTTTATATCTGTGCTTTAAAACAGGCTCATATTTTTCTTCAGGAGAGGGAGGATAAGATTGCATGGGATTTTGATTCTTCGGGGATCTATTCTCATCAGGATGGCTACACAAAACTTAGTGCTGGGGCTATCTTGGGTGAAGAGTGGTGGTGGTGGAAGAAACTCTGGAAACTAAATTGTCCTCCTAAGACTCGCCTTTTTATGTGGTGTGTCCTTGAAAATAAAGTCCCCACCTGGGATGTTCTACAACATAGATGTTTTCAGGGCCCTGGCTGGTGTTGTCTGTGTAATTCTGATGAGGAATCAGTTAACCATCTATTCCTCAGCTGTCCTTTCATTAAAGGGGTTTGGCTGAAATGTTCCAGGTTATTGGGTCTCCTTTGTATATGGGAGGGCTTAACTATGTCTCATGCATGGGATTCGTGGTGGGTGTATTATGCTGAGCAGAATCTAAAATCTTTGCCTCTCCTTGTCATCTGGGGATGTTGGTTGGCTCATAACCGCCTACTATTTGATGGGAGGGTCAGTACACCAGATATCATTGGTGCCATGACTATAGGATTGCACTCTGCTTTTCCTATCCATATTCGTGTCACCAATCAGAGGGAGGTCCTACTATTGGACATTGATAGGAGGAATCCTTGGGGTTTTTTTGATGGGGCTATGCAACAAAATGTTTCTGGTGGAGGG